>CAHIKZ030000508.1:427500-435000 GCA_903632075.3 Acanthosepion pharaonis | reverse complement strand
TGGCGATTCTGTCCGTTCATTACCCAGCCTTTGCACCATCTATCTGGCCCATCAAGTGTTGCTCGAGTTTCGTCTGTGAACAAATCAATCTTCATATTGTCCTCGGCCCATTTCAATCGATTTTGAATGTGATTTCTCGTCAACGGAGGCTTCGATACAGGTTGGACTGTTGTTGCTATTTCCCTCAGATATCGACACAGAGTACTTTTAGATACAGTAGGATCCCATATGCTACTGAAAAGCTCTTGAGTGGTAAGTCCGGGGTTATTCATGGCCTCTCGATTAAGTCGTGACATGAGACGACGTGAAATAACCTTCTGCTTGCCTTTATCTGCCCTTTTGTGTACTTGTATAGGGTCGGCGGTGCACTTTTTCACTGTTTGATGACACCTCCCTATTTCAGAAATTTCTAGGGTAGATTTACCTTTTGAGAGTTCTGAGGTGATAGTTTTCTTTTCAGCATCACTTAAACTCCTTTACGGCCCATCTTTTCATTAACTTCTTACACTTTTATAATAACTTGGCATGCTCAAATCGCTGTGCTGATAACAAATATGGCGACAGTTTGTTTACATTGCGCAGATCAGTACGAAAATTTCAGTGATTTCGCAGGTCAGAGTTGCCAATATTGCATGAAAATTTTGTGTGGATTGATTGGACGGTTTTTGAAATATTAGAAAAAAGTTATCTCGATAATAATTTGGCCCGCAGTATATATATATATATATATATATATATATATATATATATATATATATATATATATATAAGAAAAATATAGTTTTAAGGTGTGCTACATTTATGGGATAAAGTGCTCAATATCAGTGATACAGCGTATGTAAATATAAAAGTGAACATTGAAGTCAACACTCAGAGGCGATAAGCTGTTTCATGCTAGACACAATCGCGACCTGATGATTGCATCTAGCATGAAACAGGCAGTCACCTAAGAGTGTTGACTTCAATGTTCACTTATATATATATATATATATATATACATATATATGCAGGGTTATTAAAAAATTATTAACCAATTTCATTACGCAATATTTTAATAAGGAAAAGCAATAGAAAGCTCCAGCCAAGTCAATAGTATTCTATTCACAATCAACATTTATTTCCTGTTGTACAAGTGTTGAATGTGGCCACAACCTGCAGCACGAGCAACATCAATAGGATAAGAGTATTCGTTCCAGACGTGTCTCTGTATATCTCGATCCATTGAGTCAATCGCAGTTGTTATTCGATGTTTAAGGTTATCGAGGTTAGTGTGTAGCGGCGGATTATAAACGCGATCTTTTACGTATCCCCACAAGTAAAATCTCACACGTTGAGGTCTGGGGATCACACAGGCCACGCACAAAGAGCAAGGTCTTGGTAAGTAAGAACAATAAAACTAAGGAACTCCGGATTATTTACCTAACGTTTTCTTTCCTATTTTTCTACACATCTGCACGCACACGCACCCACACAAATATATATATATATATATATATATATATATATATATATATATATATATATATATATGAATTATAATTATAATTATTTAAAATCCTCCTAATTTCTATCACTTGTATATCCTTGCTTGAACCGGCTTCTAATGCTCTGGATCGAGCGGCTTGGGGACAGGAATCGTGTCTCGTGAGGGCACAGTCCTATGGCTAAAAGAGAAACTCGGATGACTTCCACCACGGAATATTTGATCGAGCGGCGCTATATCGAGTTTGATTCGCTATCCCTGCGTCACTGAGGCCCATTTGAACAGTTGGTATGACGTATACCTGATAATGTACCTGTCCAGGTTTCAATTCTCGGTAGTGGATGCGCACTGCTGATGGGTCCCAAATATAGGACGAAACGGCCGTCCAGTGCTTTCTGCATTCTATATATGTCTGTGTGTGCAACACCATTAAAAATTGTAGAAAATTCAATAGATTTAAGTAAATTACTAAAGCTCAAAATTGACTCTTTTTTCCACAAATGATAGGCTTTAATTTGAATTTCCACATTCACATATATTAAACAACCAGCACTAAAGGCTTTGAATTACCAAACAACCATGTTTCTTTCTGCTACAAAATATGAGGTATCACTCCAGAAAATGGCCAATATTTTCCTTCTAAAAATGGATACTGAGAAATTAAGAAAAATGCTTATTAAATAATGAACTTCTGAGTTTAGTAAGCTAAATATTTTCTGCCTGTATACATTTTATAAATATTCGTAGTGATAAGTTAGTACTAAACCAGGGTCAGTTGTTCGTTATTGTGGACAAGCTGAATTCTCAAAGATTTAGTATAATTAATTACTCAACTTTTTTATATATACTCGAATAACTTCTTACAAGCCCTAGCGATTTTGAAGTAAATAAGTACACATGAAGCATACGAACGGAGTTTTGCAATACAAAATGTTAGCAGTAGATATAATACGCGTTCATCAAATAACATAAATACATGACACTCCTTATGTAGACACATCCTCTTTCTTGTATTATAGTGACTCTAAATTTAATTTAAATATACTCGGTTGTATTTTAAAGCGGGAAAACAAATATATTTTTGCATGAATTTGTTTAGCAAGGTTCTTTGTAATTCATTCCTTTCAATTTGAAAGTAAACAAATACTCAGTAATAAAATTTATTTAAATTTATCGAACCGTGTTTGAAAATTTCTTTCTTCATTTTTCAAACACATTTCCTTTTCATATATATGTCATTGATGCGTTTTAAATATGAAATTTATTTTCGACTCATCACTTTATGACCTAGATGATTAATGGAAAAAAATCTGTATAATTACCATCAAAATATAAAAACTGGTAATAACAACGTCCATGCCTATAATAAGTCCTATTCAAAAATCGCTAGAAAATTGCAATACTATAAATTGCAGCGTACAATTCCACCTGGAGTACCAGTCCACCTGGCGTACCAGTCCACCTCAAGAATTTGGGCTCAAAATTCTGAGTTAGGCATATACCTATCATATAGGTAAACCGCCATATATACGGTAGGCTTCCACTGGCCAAAACGTAGGCCTAGCGGTAAATGAAGTTAGGCCTAAGTATACGGTTAACTGTGCCGAAACTTCATCAGGTCACATTAGATGCATATTTAGACACTAAACGCAATATCTCTATAATTATTATATAGCAAACAACCTACAACACATGTCGGGAGGAACCGTATATTTTATCAGATTAACTTTTGAAATTCATCAGCTCTACTGGTGAACACATTAAATTCAACATGTTATTATTTTATACTAATTTTATGTGTCAATATGTCAAATATATTTACTAAAAGTAATTGAATTGTACATATTTGCGTCAGCCTTTTGGAGTTACGTTAAGTTGTGTACAGTGATTGTTAGGTATTTGTCCGACTTGCATACAACACGGTTGTAACTATTTTCATTTTATACCGACCATATCACCATACTAGTTCGTGAAATATACTTTTAGGCTTGAAAACATAACTTGTACACCGTAATTTTTCTTATGAATAATCGACAGTGATCAGATATATATATATATATATATATATATATATATATATATATATATATATATGATCATGAATAAAGAGATTTTCTCCATCATCGCTTATTGTAGGTTGCTTTAAAATATGGACGAGATTGTCGACATATACCGTAGATATGTATGTCCACGATGCTTTTCCTTATATGCGCTGTCTCTGATATATTCCAGTTTACTCTCATAAATATATCTTACCTTAAAAGCTATATTTTATCACATGCACACACTGATATATATATATATATATATATATATATATATATATATATATATATATATATATATAGCATAAGTAACGATATAGACATTTAATCTATATCCAATCCTAATTCTTACACACACACACACACACACACACACACACACACACACACACATATATATATATATATATATATATATATGGAATATGCATACACTTGTGTTCCCCTCACTGGAATATGATTGGCTGGTGTCCGTCATAAATACAGATTAACGTGTAGGTACAACAGAGTTTAAGTCTATGACGACGCCCATTGGACTACGCCATTGGCTATTCTATTGGTCTACACTTATTACCTGCGACTACCACAAGTACCAGTCGATTACTGCTACCGTGTACTACTTGGTTATAGTAACCAAAAGCACTTAGCTACTTCGATCAAATATATCCCTTTCCGGGGCATATCAATATATATATATATATATATATATATATATATATATATAATATAAGGATTATAAATTTTTCCATCATCACGTACTGGAGATTGCTTTAAAACATGAACGAGATTGTCGACATATACCGTAGATAGGTATGTCCACGATGCTTTTCCTTATATGTGCTCTGACTCTGATTGCAGTTTACTCTCATAAATTTATCTTACGTTAAAAAGCTATATTTTATTACATACACAGACTTATATATATATATATATATATATATATATATATATATATATGATAGCATAAGTAACAATATAGACATATAGACATTTTGATCTATATTCAATCCCAATCCTTATATATATATATATATATATATATATATATATATATATATATATATATATATATATATATTATGCCTACAGGAAAAAGATGTATTTCATCTTTTCCCTTTTTTAATTTTCTTTCTTGCATGTATCATGCGCACATTTCTTGATTAATCTTTTCAAAGCAATACGTTCTACTTTCTCTCGCTGTGTTATTCCCAACTTCATACAGAGGAAGAAAGAAGTTTATCCTGAGGCTTGAAGCGCCGTTAACCCACTTGTCGAAGCACAAGTTGTGAATATGCCGATGTGAAAGGCGTCTGTAGGAGAAACTGTCTTGGAGATTCGATCAGAAATTTGTCCACCGATTGCGTGACGATGATTACAATATATAGATGGTTATGAAGCAGCGACCTGTCCCATGTTTCCACTCTGTTGATTGAACTGCTCTTCAGCCTATGAATGGAAATCGATTTTTTGCACACCTGTGATATTTCACTGTCATTAGCATGTTAATAATAATAATAATAATAATAATAATTGGTAACCACTGAATATAAAACCCGGTATGACACAGTGGGCCAATATTTATGTAAATGAAACTGCAAGAAATTGGTATGAACACTATGTAGACCATTTTCCCGAGATAGAACATGTAACAAATTTATGGGAATTCACAATACACACAGACAAAACAATCAAAGCTATTCACCCGGATATCGTGATCAGAGACCACAAGAACAAGATGTGCTTTCATGTTGATATGGCAGTCGCTGCAGAGTGGAATGTATCTTTGAAGATCTTCAAAAACGTATCAAAAGTACAAAGAACTTGAACTCGAAATCTCAGAGATGTATCACATGATGACATCAACAATTCCAGTTGTAGTATACGGATTGAGTGTAAAAAGTCCTGATAGACTCATAAATAATTTCTGGTAGCCCAAGCCTCAAAGAAATACAAAATTTGTACTCATGAGTATAGTTCAAGAAGTGCTTTATCTATGTCAGATATATATGATCTTAGTTTATTTTCTTTTATTTTTTTATCAAAAAATAATCATCTCAGAATGCCATTTCTGACCATATGTCTCTGTTTAGGACGTGGAAAGAAATGCGTATAATCCATAAATCAGAGGAAATTAAACAATAATAATTACAACAAAACCAATGGCCAACTCAATTACTGGATATTATGTGTTATGGCAGATCTAATACTGTTTTGTATTCAGACTATTTCTTCTGTTTCTTTGGTTGCCAACCGCCGATAGAGAATCTTGTCTGTCTGGCAATTTAATCCAAAACTGGGACGAGGATACATGGATTGGTGTCTGTCTTTCCCAAAAGAATTTGCGCAAAAGGGAAATGTAACGGAACCTGCTGGTATTCGGACACGGATTGCTGATTTTAATTCCGGACAGGAATTTATTTTTATCATTATTATATGTTTATGTTATTTTTACTGCTTTGTAACTTATAGAGTCGGGTCAAAACTATGGTCTTTAGGCCCAAGAGGAGCAATTTTCTGGACAGCTTGTATGTTGATGTTACCTGAGACACTGTTAGTAAAATTATTCATTCCTTTTGTCACGAGGCCCAGAGCTCCGATTACTACTGGTACAGACTCAGTCTTCATTGCACACATCATGTTAATCCCGATCTCCATATCCTTGTATTTGGTCGATTTCTCGATAATTTTTATGGAGATGTTTCTCTCAGACGGTAATGCTATGTTAATAAACAGAATAATCACTTCCTGAATTTCTTGTCTTTTATGATAATATAAGATCCGTTGTTTTTTTTTATTTCCCTTGTCAGTTTATTTCCATGTCTATGTTTATTATTATTATTATTATTATTATTATTCACACGAGGAGTAACTAGGTATAATATGACAACCCAGTACTCGTCTCAATATTTTTCCGTTTTCAAAAATAATCCCGTTTGGATGATCACGACTCTTTCGCTGATTTGCAGTTCCTGCAGACAAACACCCCTCCTCTTCCTGTATGTCAACAGTGATTCTATAACTACTACCGCAAGATTAATATTTTTTTTAATGAAATGGACATATGGGTAGCATAACGGTTATCGTTGCTTTCATTGTAATCAATGATTTGTACTTTCGAAAATGTATAAACACTTGTCTTCTTTTCGGCCTACTTATGGGTTATACAGTAGTGTAAACTGCACTCTATAGACTTGACTGGCAATCAGTCTATTCGATGGACTATATTGTCGTTTAAACTTGTAAAAAAACAGCTGTGAATTTTTATGACTGCTTATTAATGATACTGGTGTGATTTCCTGCTGTATTTTTACAAGTTTAAACGACAATGTAGTCCAACTAATAGGCTGATTGCCAGTCAAGTCTATAGAGTCCAGTCTACACTACTGTATAATCCATAGGTAGGCCGAAAAGGAGTCAAGTGTTTAACATTTTAGAAAGTACAAATGAAAAAGGAAGTTATGGATATCCATAGTCAACTTTCGAGATTTCTTATAACTTTTATATAATCATCGTTTGTTGAGGTTTCTTGTTTTGAAAAGTTTAAACGGTTTATTTTCATTTTAGTTAATATTTTCCATCATGCATTTTCTTTAGGGTGGTACCGAGACCAAATATGCTTCAGCCATAAAGGTAATGGTGTGCCTTGGAGCCTAACACTTTTCAAGCTAGCTTTGAATTCAGAGTTTTCCTACTTCTCAACTGGTTCTGGCCTCAAGGCATGACAAAACAATCTGTGCTTCTATTTAACCTATAGCTAGAGGAAAATGATTCCATACCTTTATCCAACGCTATTAGCGAGAAGAGAAAGAAATAAAATCGAGCTGGAATTGAACACGGCTCGCCAAATCCATTTTCTCGGTTGATAACCGATATATTATCCACCTTAGAATGATGTTATTTTCGTTCCTCCAACACAGTTGCTTCAATGTTAAAATCGTAATGAGATTGTGCTATTTATTCAGAAAATTATCT
>CAHIKZ030000508.1:420000-425000 GCA_903632075.3 Acanthosepion pharaonis | reverse complement strand
CGCCCTACGAGACTGGGATCCCGCTCCCATCCTTACACTGTAGAAACTTTTAAATGTAGCCGTTTCTTCTACTCCAATAGCTTCATACCTCGCACCTCTCGCCTGTGGATCACCCTTCCCAATTACTGTTTCCCTGAGAGCTATAATCTCCGACTATTCAAATGTAATGTCTATCGACATCTCCAGTTACCTTGATCTATCCACTGTCCTTCTCCTCATCCTTTCTTCTATCATTCCTATCTGCTCTTGCTCCAAATCTTCTGCAACCCGCTGCATCATTGTGGCTTCACGCCTTGCTCGGGGCCTAATGCTTAAAAAAAAAAAAAAAGAAAAAAAAGGACACCCGATTGCTTCAAGATTGAGATAATGTGTGAAAATATAAAGAACGATCGATGTAGAGTTGAATAAATTGTTACGTTCCATTTTGGGGATGTAGAAAAAAGCAAATCTGTTGGAAAAAAAAAGGAATATATAAAAAAAAAAGAAATGAGTGATGAAAGAGTGATCGAAGGAAGAGAAAAAGGAAAGAGAAGAAGATTTATTTCCCGTACTAAATAAATTAATAAGAAGAAAAGAGTAAAACAAAAGAAAGAAAATGTAGTGGTTCATTTTTAAATACACGTATAATATACAGAAGGAGTGAATGGGCTAAATTTAAATGTATATATTGAGCAAGAATACGATTAAAATATCAAATGATATCATTTACAATGATAAAAAAATTAAAATAAAAATGTGAATGAAAAAATAGAATTATGTAAATTAAGAAGAAGGAAAACGAACGAGAAAAAGAAAGATTTAACGATAAAAAAGGAAAATCTTGGAAGTAGAAGGAGGGAAAGCGTACATTAACAGAAAAAAAAATAATGGTTTGAAAGAAAGCATGAATTGAAAGAAAAAAGATGGAAAACGACGAATGAAAAATAATGAAAAAAAGAATCAGTAAAACAAGGAAATGCATTTCGTAAAGGAGAAGAAAAAAAAAGAACGAAAAAAGAAAGCCAAAAAATTGAAAGAAATAGAGAAAATTAAATAGAATTTATAAAGGACGGGCTTAAACGTGATCAGAACGAAAATATTCAGAGAAATAAAAAAACAGAAGAAAGATAAAAATGAAAGAAAAACTTAATATAAGATATGATGGAATTCTTAGAAAAAATATTTAAAAAAGATAATATACCAATTAAGGAATAGACATAAAAAATAAGAATTAGTCAAAATTTTAAAAAAAATGAGAAAATTAAAAAAAAAATCAAATATGAAAGAAGTAACAAATATCTTAAAAAAAACATATGTACATTTATATTTCAGAAAGCAAAACGAAAAAAATATTAAAATCAATTTGACTAACAAGAATACGAAAGAATAACTCGAGGAACACGAGATTGAATGAATGATCAAGGAAAGTAAAAGGTGAAAATTGAAGCGGAAAATGGACAAAGAACGAAACATATATTCAAAAAAGCCGATGGAAAAAAAAATAAAATAGAGTCACCTATATTTTCCCTTTCAGCTGATGAAAATTTGCAATTGTTGCGACCCATACTAAACATGGACGCGACAATCGATGCAGGTATTGGAAAGAGTCTCACTGTAAGAAGTTCTATTCCTGGAATCTTTTTTTTTCCCAGGAAATCTCTGCGGCAAAGCAAGGTTGCTGTGAATTGTAAGGTGTAATATGGTGCAAGTTTAAGAACTTGTAAGCGTACGCGTCAAAAGGAAACGACACCGTTTCGGTCAGCCAAAGAAGATAAATTGTACTCTTGAACACAATGAATATGATAAAACATAGACTTGCTTTTGGGCTTTAAAAATAGTTTTATAAAAACTAAAGATATTTAAACAAAAAGAAAACGTTTTCTTTAAAAGTGGATTCAAAAAAAAAAAAAGCTATCAGTAAAGATCGACAGAGGCGAAAATCAGAGAAGTGAAATGTTCTGATTAAGAGCATCTGATATAACGACCAAATACACGGAGGTCGCCATGAAAATTGCTACAATGACAATACCAGAAATAAATGGTATATTTTCAATATATATATATATATATATATATATATATATATATATATATATATATATATATATATATATATATATATATATATATATATATATATATATATATACAGAAGCGAGCAGAATGAACTGATCTAAATTGTAAATATATATATATCTTCTTTCTCAGCTTCAAAGCTATTTTCGGACTAATCGTTTGTTTAAACATAACATTAAATCATGAAACTAGCATCCAATGTGTAATGGCCACACTTTCCATCTGCCTCTCTATATAAATAGATAGATGTCGATGTCAATATATATATATATATATATATATATATATATATATATATGAAGAAATATAGTTTTATGATGTGCTATGTTTATGGGATAAAGTGGCCAATATCAGAGATAGAGCGTATGTAAATATAAATATAAAAGTGAATATTGAAGTCAACCCTCAGCGGCGACAGTCTGTTTCATGCTAGACGCAATCGGCAATGCGTCTAGCATGAAACAGCCTCTGAGTGTTGACTTCAATGTTCACTTTTATATTTATATTTACATACGCTCTATCTCTGATATTGACCACTTTGTCCCATATATATATATATATATATATATATATATATATATATATATATATATTGAAACATATATTGTTAAATATAACACACAATGAATATCTATTATGTTTAATCATGAGCCATTCTAAACTTCGTATAGTTGCTTTAATTTCGGTAGAAAATAAAGACAATAATATCCGACATTTGGATATTTTTTATTATGCTGTTCCATGATGACGGAAACTATAACAGTGGGTATAGTGACCTATGTGTAATGAACAAGTTTACATCTACACAACGCTGTTCAACTTAGTAGGTACAATTACTTATGCCCTTTCGAGCCGTACTTTAAGTCGTGCTTCGGAAACTAGTGCAGATACTCTCTGTGAGTGGCTTGTGACAAACACGGTTGTCGCCACTGCTGAAAAACTCTCCACCTGTTCTCACATTCACCATTTGGTTTTCATGAAAGTTCGGCCAACTATCTGGAATATTATTTCCTTCCGCATAGAGAAATTAAATTAATATCAATATTAACATTAATGAAGCTTATTATCAGGAAGGTTAAAATCCTACTTCCATACCAACAACATTCAACAATGACGTGGCCGGGCAATGCAACGAAGAGACGATGCCGACAAAATGATCACACGTGTGATATAACGAATGAATTTGGTTTTCAAACAAAAGCTGTATGAGTGTATGAGAGTGGTTGACGTACTGATAGAGAAGGAATTAAGTTCATTCATCAGCTGAGAGTTTCGGGGTCAGTGTGTTGGCGAAAAGGAAAGAAGTTGCTTAGAGACGGTTCGTTTGATGTCGACAGCACCAAGCTAATAATTTAATGCCTCTGCTAATTTAGGGTTTACCAATTTTGCTTTATATTTGTTTTGCGAGGCCCACTTAAAAACAAAAACAGAATGAAAACATAATGAACTGATAGTCATTAAATTTGATCCCGTGGTGTTGTTTTCTACTACATCCGATCGAAAAGGATTAAGTGAAATTGATTTTGAAATTTACCTGCCAGTTATAGTTAGAGAGAACACTCTGATTGGTAATTTATTCTTGTTCGGGGACATATGCGTTTAGATCATAAATAATATCCTGAAACAGAAAATATTATACATAGTGAATGACACAGTATTGGTAAAGGAAACTGCAGGAAATGCTATAGTAACTGAAACTGAGATGAAAGAACTAAACATCAATTGTAGGAACACAGAAAACATTACTAAGAGTCCCAGATGTGAATTATAAAGCGGAAATGTCAAAAATCAAGAAGTACAAAAATTTAACTTTGTGAGAAGTGTTTTCAGAGAGAATGGAAAATGGGATATCATAAGCGAAGGCGCATTCAGATAGCGAAAACTGCCTTCCAAAAACAAAGTAAAGTATTAAGAAATAGGAAAATAACGCTAGAAACCAAGAAATGGGTGCTAAAATATTATGTAATATCAAATCACTGCTAAGATATTATGTAATATCAAATCACTGCAAAAAATATTTTATAATATCAAATCACTGCTAAGATATTATGTCAAATCATTGTATAGCAGTGAATGTTGGACATTCTCCTCTCAGATGAAAAATAGATTTGAGGCCAAAGAAAAATCGTTCTACAGAAGGACGCCGAGGATAACATGGCCTGAAATTGTGAACAACGGAAAAGTTTTAGAGAAAAAAGAAAGAAAAAAGACACTTTTGTTTAATAACAGAAAGATACAGTTGAAATTTCTGCGCCATACAATGAAGAAAGATGGCTTTGAAATAAGGAAGAAGCGCAAAACGTATGTAAGAAATTTATGTAAAAGTTTTGTGAAACAAGGATTAGGAGAGACAGCATAGACGAAGTCTACTAACAGCTAGAGAGGGCAGTGAAATATGGAGAACGATGATAGCCTACATTTTGAAAGTATACGGCACATAGAAAAAGAAGAAGAATGTTCTGTTCGTCCCAGGTCTTAATTAATTATATTCTTTATTGTTTATATCTTATCTTTAAAGTCTCGGTAAGTTCTATCAATTTATGGAATGGTGGTTTGCTGATAAAGAGTTTTAAAATCTGCCCGTGAAAACACTAAACCAAACTGTTTGCGTAAGGTTGGTATGCAGTGGATATTATAGGTTTAACGACCATGCTTACGGTCAAATCACGATGAACACACCGGTTCTCGTTCGATCACCGATGTTAAGCATCGTAGAACCAGATCAGTACTTATATGGGGGACCGCTTGGGAACACCTGGTACTGTAAGCAGACCCCTAATACAGGCTAAACTTTTGGGAACCTCGACGCGGTGTAATATTTAGCTAAACCTAAACCGTAATTGGGTTTAAAAGTCTATGAAAGTTTGGAAATGCATTTTCATAGTAAAAATACCTGCAATATATATTAATAGTAAATCAATTACCAGAAATATGTTTTTGCTAAA
>CAHIKZ030000508.1:315000-415000 GCA_903632075.3 Acanthosepion pharaonis | reverse complement strand
AGAAGATTTGTACAATTTTACTGTTACACCATATATATATATATATATATATATATATATATATATATATATATATATATATATATATATATATCAGGCCTGACGAATGCGACTAGCATGAAACAGACTGTCGCCTCTAAGTGTTGACTTCTATGTTCACTTTTATATTTACATACGCCCTATCTCTGATATTGAGCACTTTATCCCATAAATATAGCACATCTTAAGATATATATATATATATATATATAATTATATAAACTTTATTTAGTTGATACTCGTATTTGAGTAAGTCTCTGTTCATATATTAAACAGCATATATATTTTCATTTATATATATATATATATATATATATATATATATATATATATATAGTTAAACCTAGAGAGCCAGACAAACCTACCAAGTTTTTCACCTAACCTTGGTAGATTTGTCTGGCTCTCTAGTTTTAACTAAGTCTACTCTACTTACTGTATCAAGCACATTACTTAGTTATTTTGACTACTCCTATCGGTTCTTTTTCTTCTTTGGGTTTTGGACTTGCATGCTAGACGATTATTTTCGGCTAACGTACATGTTCATGGTTCTTTCTTTTTTCTTATACCTTTTTTCCCTTTGGTATTGTTTTGATTATTTGCAAATCAAAACACTGAAGTTTTTCCGAACGAGTATAATTTCTTATACTTATAAAACTACTATTAGGTTGGTGCCAAAATAATGACATAATAATATCGTTTTTTGACGTATCTTTTAACGTCAAAGAACGACATTATTTTTGCACCAACCTAATACTACTACTACTACTACTACTACTACTGCTACTACTACTACTACTATATATATATATATATATATATATATATATATATATATATATATATATAGGAAAGGTAATAAATCCGTTGGTATATAATCCAAGTGTATACTAGTAATATAGAATATTAAAACTGATCCACAAAAAGAGCTGAATGTATTTTTATTATAGAGTAAATAATTAATAAACAATAAAATCAAAAATCACCTTATATGGGGAATAGCCTATTTCGTCGAAAACACCGTTCATCTATTTCAGTCCGTAGACGTGGACTGAGTTCCTGTCAGAAAAAAAAAAAATCTCGAAAAACTAATACAAAATTCCTCTATTTCAATGTTTCAGTCAGACGAAAGGCACAAGAGCGCTCAGGGTGGGGGCTGGAAGATCACAGTTGGCTTGAAAGCAAGATGCCGAAAGGGAGTTCCATTGGTGAAATGTGAAAGAGAATTAACTCTTAGCATAGAACTTACGGTTACACCTAAGTAGTTGAACTGTAAAATAATGATTGTTGCCAATCTAGTACCGTGCTTAAATTCATAAACTCTAGGTAGCATAGAGTAAAGATTATCAGAACAACTACTATGAAAATATTTTTTAGAGAAAGGCATAGGGAAGCTACATAACAACAATGGGAAAATGACTGAAGCCGAGCTACCAAGACAAGACCAATAAATACGCAGAATCTGCTTTGGATTTTATGAAGAATCACTAGATATATAGCAGGGGAATTAGACCATATGTGGCAACAATATTAGAAACAAGGACGAATGGTGAACTTTTAAATAGGTAAGATAGATTCTGTCGAGATAAAAATGGTCTAATATCTGCCTATACCTCTGAAACGAGGTATTATGATTACTTACATTATATACATTATTCGGACTGTAACCCTCGTCTTCATTGCCATATTCACAACGTTTCGGCCGTTGTTCGCCTCGGCCTTCTTCGGGTGATTGCAATTTCTAAGCGAACCCCTTATTTCAGGAGATTTTTGTGGCGTAAAACAAAAATCTCCTGAGCTGACCTAACATAGATATGCATACAATATGCGAATCAGTAATAAGGAGTGCAAGAGAAAAGCAATGAATAACAATAATAATTGCAATATAAGCTCTGGTAAAAATACAATAATAATAACATAAACATTGCAATATGAGCACTGGTAAAAATGGTTGCTGAAACATTAGGTTTATAAGTCCCAAAAATTCATGCACAGATGTTCTCAAGGACACATAGGCCAAGGGATGAAGACGTTGCTTAGATTCACTGACTAGACCCAAAGAGTTGCGAGTACGATACCAGGCCACAGATAAAGGGAAATAACTGAAACATCCGGAAGAGGCATGACACGTGGAACTAGAAAAATATACCCCGGTGTATGAAATAAATGGTTCGGTTCGAAATTCCAATCACCGTTGTGAATATGGAAATGAAGATGAAGATGAGGATAAGGATGACACCACCCCAAGCTATTAATTCAATATAATTCTTCTGCTTCTTGACAACAGAGGACGTTAGCCCGAGAATACGCAACTAGCCACTCTCCTGGAGATTACCATCAGCCATGATGATGGAAGACACAAAGTGGCCATTTACATGATTAATAGAGAGCAGTTTTGACTGTTCCGAAACACGAAACCGATGTAATTTAGATCATGTTGAATCAATAACATTATTGAATTAGAGAGATCAGTATATTACCAAATTACGCTTTTTACTTGAGGAATATCCTGAAGGAAGCTCTGTGTGACCAGTGAGAAATATTAACCCATGGGATGAATTCATTTAATAAAATTCTTTCATTCAGGCTTTTACCGACTTTTGCCCACTCACAAAAATAGCATTTACCTCATTGTACATTAGCAGTGGTCAGTCTACTCTACTTCACGGGGTCGTTGAAACAATCGTATTTTTTTTTTCATTTTTTTTAATTTTTTTTGTTCTCAATTACTCAGAAAGTGAAATTCTTCCACCGGATTTTATTTCTGACATTTCTTACGATATGCTTATTCAGCTAGCTTTCCATTTGTGCCAATTGCAGTTTTTCGTTCCATTTGCTTCTTATCGTATTCATTGGAGACAACTCCTCGCCCTAATCTCTGCATTCGATTTTTATGGAAGGCATTACAATGTTTCCCTACCTGCTATTTTTTTTTCTTTCTATCCGTCCTCCACTCGGTATTTCTCCCTATTCGGAAAAAAGCAACAGTTTTGCCTGCAAATTTCTTCGCTTATATATTGAATTTGCCTTTTATCATTTCTCTCTTTTCTTCCTTTATTAGTTTTTTAAGGTTTCTATAATTTATTACTTTCCTTTCTTACTACCGCTATTTCGCCTTCTCTTTCTTTCTTTATGTATTTATTTCTTCCTTTTTTATTCCCATTTTCTCTTTCCTTCTTTCTTTCATCTTTCCTTTTTTCCATTTTTCTTTCTTTCTTTCTTTCTTCTGTTAATAATGTCTTTTGTTGCTCTTTTTTCTTTTTCCTGATTAATGCTTTTCTTGCTTCCTATATTCATTGTGTTTCTTTCTTACCATCTTTCTTTATTATTTCTTTTTTCCACTTTTCTTTAATAAATCTTACTTTTTCTCTCTTAAATATATCATTTTTCTTTCTTTCTTTAATAGAATTTTATTTTTCTTTCTTTCTTTAATAGAATTTTATCATTCTTTCTTACTTTAATAGAATTTTCTTTTTCTTTCTTTCACTCTTTATAAATTATTTCATTCCTTTAACTTTGTTTTCTTTTCTTAATTTTTCTGTATTTCTTAGATTATTTGTTTTCTTCTTTTGTTTAAGAGTAAATGTTCATTTATTCACTTCCGGATATAATTTTCTTTCACTGTTTTATTTTTACTCTTCAACTTCCGTTTTATATACGTTTTTATTTTATTTTCTGTTTATCACTTAGATTTGTCTACTTGAGTCTTTTCGTTTGTATTTCCTAAACTCCATTCATTTTTTTTATTTATTTTTTCTTAGTCTCTTTTTCTGTTTTGCTTTCCTTTCATTTTTTTTTATTGATATTTATTTTTAAGTTTTATTTTATTTTCTTTGGTTCTTCGTTTTAGTAGTTTCCTTTTCAATATTGGGTTTCCATTCATTTTTTTCTTTCATTCTGTATTCATTTGTAGTATTGCCTTTAGTGATTGCTTTAATTTGTTTCTTGGTTGGTTGGTTAATTTCTTCATTTTTCCGTTTCATTCCGTTTTGTCTTTCTTTCTTTCTTTCTTTTTTTCTTTCTTCATTTATTCCTCCCATTTCTTACTTCCGTTCTTTGTTTGTTTGTTTCTTTCTTTCGTTCTTTCTTTCTGCATTTATTTCTGTCATTTCTTTCTTTCTTTATTTGTTTCTTTCTTTCTTTCTTTCTTTCGTCTGTTTTTAATCTCTATTTCGTTTCCAGATAGTCCTTTCCCTTCTTTTCTTCGCTTTACTTGATTTGTATTTTACTTTATTTTTTAACATTGTCTCAAATGCTTTCTTTCATACGACGATTCATCAATTTGATTACGTTTTGCAAATTTGTCCTAATCATTTCATCTTGTTCCATTTTTCGTTTTTGTTTCTTCGGTTTGTCCACAATGCCGTTATTCATTTATTTTTCTTTCTCTCTTCGCCTTATTTGCCTCTATATGACATTGCATTTATTAGTTGTATTTTCCTTTTAATCTTTTGTTTTCTTTCTCTGTTTTTTCTGCTTCTTATTTGACAAAGCGTTTGATTAACTTTCTAGAACATTTGCCTTATTGTTGGGTTTTCTTTCTACCTTTTTTTTTTCTTTTCCCGCCTTACTTGCTCCTTACTTCCTACTTTTGTTTTTTCTACATTACTCTTATTAATTAGATTTCTTTCTTTCTTTTTTCTTTCTGCTATTTCCTTTCCTTCTATATATCTACCTATTCGATTCGACTTCCTTTTCACTCTTTTTTTCTTTGCCTTTCTCATTGTTGGATTTCTTCTTTTTCCTCATTGCTTTTTTTTTATTTGGTTTTCTTTCTTTCATTTTCGTTTGTTTATTTACAGTGATCTACCTTTTTCATCTGAGCTCCTCTTTGCAAAATTATTCAAGGCACTCACATATTAAACTGAATAGGTGACATTTTTTTTTTAGATGAGGACAACGAGAAATAATAAAGAAAATCCATTTTGACAGGGAGAAAACAGAAAAGACAGAAAAAATAACGAAAAAAGGAGAAACAAAGCAACATATCTCTTGACATTGATTTATCTTTTCTCTTTTTTTTTCATGACTGACTTGTATAGCTAATTACGAAGCCAGAAGTGACAAAATCTCTTGCTCCGAGCATCAAAAATTTTCTATCCAAATACGCAAAGCGACATGTGCCTAGTCACAGAAAAAAGTTATATATGTCAATATCATATTTTGCTTTTCTCTATTACACTGTATGTTTGAATGTGTATCAGTGGGTGAAGAAGAGAGAGCGCATGTCTTCCTATTTTGGAAGAGCAATGCAGAAGGAAGTGAAAAGTGTCTGCGTAAAGGTAAGAGAGGGAAGGAGAGAGAGAGAGAGAGGGCGAATTAGATCATATATGTCTTAAAGTGAAAAGTATAATGGGCGCGTAGCTGAGCAGTTAGAAGTTATTTGTGTCATGGTCACGAACCACATCATGATCGACTTGTCAAGGCGGCGAGTTTTATATCTAACTGCCTGGCTGGGTGTATGGGGCCGATTCCAATATGCGGCACGATTGGAATGCTGGAACAGATCCCACGCTTTGAACCAGACCCTGTGAATGGAACTGAGTAAACGAAACTGTTTTGAAGCCCTCAACATTTCTGCAGTTTGATTAAAACCTAGTGAGTGAAACTGCATACAAGAAATTGTTCAAATACCATCAATGGTTTTGTAATTTGACCCAAGTCTTTTGATTAAAACTGCGTAGATGAAGCGGTTCGGAAACTGTCAAGTTTGACACAAGTCTTATGATTCAAACTGAGTATATGATCGATACTGAAGACATTAATGTTCATGAGTTTGAGTAAGATATTTCGATTAAAACTGAGTAAATAAAACAAAAAAAAAAAACGATAAGAATACGACACTGTTCCTTCAGTTTGAACTAACCCAAATTATTTAAACTGATTAGACGAAACCGTTCAGTTATTCCATAGTTTAACTCAAGCCTTATGAGTATGTAAACCCGATCTGAATCCCTTGATAATTATGCAGTTTAATCCAAACAATCTAATTTAAAATGAGTAAAAGAAATTGGTAGGCACATGTCAATTTTAGCAAGATGATCGGAAACTGGCATCTGATCTCTCCGCTGAAGTATTTCGAAAAATTCAATAGGGGCAATCACGATTACAATATTAAATCACCTCCAATAACCTTTCTAACCTCCAAAACGAAGCCAGTGACATTTTCTCATCACTAAGTTGAGACAGAATTTATTCATATCATGAGGAATGGCTGTATTCCAATGAAGCCCCTTGCCTTGAAAATCTATTGTCAATTGTCAACTTCTCCCCATACTTCAAGTAGAAGTCATAAATATGTTTCATCGCTAAATATGATGGGAAACTTGTCAGTTCCTTATGCAGCTCCATGAAGCCACAATTAAAAACATTTAGATTAAAGCAAGAATGGAGTGTTCCTTTTATAGCTCAGCTACGGCTGTCTAATGAGCACTTACCAGCTTTCACTTTTCAGTAGACTTTTCACAGTCTTGTGGGCTACGAATTATTTTCAACATTAAAGACTCTTTCCCACGAACGAAACGTCATTATCACTCACTAATCTCTCTTTATTTCCACGGCAAATGTTTAGATGAATTACATTCCATTGTTCCACCAGTTCAGACCTTTACAACTAAGATACGCGATGGCATATACACAGTTCGTATCATCCTCTTTTATTTCGTATTCCATTAATAAAAAAGATGTTCAACTCCTGATAATTTTGAGATACAGCCATAAAATATGGATCATCTGCATATATCTCTCCTAATGATCTGAGAATATCCTTAGGCTGATCGTTAAAGCAGAAAGTGGGACTAACGAAGTATGGAGCCTTATGCGATGACTAAGCTAATTTCATGGGCTTCAGAAGAGAGGCCAATAACACCGACCATAGCAGTGAGCGTCTTCCGGTGTATTGGAATAGATCTCCAAAGGGATGAGCCGCGCCCCCTACAATCTTAAACTGTTCTAGTTGTCAGCTCTTATTTATCGTTTATATACTTATAATACGCACTTACCTCTGCCATTTACGTCAATCAGAGAGATATTTAGAAATGCTCTACATTGAGTGTCCCTTGAGGCTTGTATCTGGTGAGTAATGAATGAGAGCCAGGAATAGACAGCGATTAAGCTAGTAACTGTGTGTTTACGATTGGAGAAGAATGGCACTAGTTACTGAGGTGAATACAAGACATGATGGCGTGGAGGGATATGCTTGCTACATCCTGAATTGAAAAGGCTCATATGAATGTATCTAAAATTATCCAGATGTTCCGAGTCTGGCATCTGATCTATCCTCTGACGTAGTTCGAACAGCTCAAGGCAGGCAACCTCGCTTATAACATTAAATCACCTCCAGAACGAAGCCAGTAACGTTCCCTCTTCACTGAGCTAAGCTAGAATTTATTCATGTCATGAGGAACGGTTTTGTTCTCAAAGAAGCAAGGAGCTTGATTTTCTATTGAGACAAAACTTCGCCCTGAATTCAGGTAAAATCATAAATATGATTCATTAAATGATGTTTAACACTTTGAGCCCTGACCACCGATTTACCTGTGGTAGAGAAAAATGACGTAATGACCAGCCACCGGTTCAACAGTAGTAGAGAAAAAATGACTTAATTCCCAGCCACCGGTTGAACGGTGGGTAAACACTTGTAAATATGTTTATATCTACTGTGAAGCATTACATACCAATCATTTTCGAATTTGGTATATACTCGCCCCCCGCGAAGGCTCGTTGTGGAAGAAGGTCAGTAAATGCGGAGAGTCCGAGCACATACACCCGGGCTAGGAAAAAAAAATGCCCGTAGCCACCGCAACCGTCGGTTGCGCTGGCGTCGGAGCGAGCACTGATCCCTCTCTCCGGTGCAATGAGAAGGCGCGACCTCGGACTACTATTCTCCACGGCTGGGAACTTCTCAATATAATTTTCCTCAGTTGCGTCTCTGTCCTTCGACGGAGCAGCACTTGAGTCCACTCTTCCCAAAGACAGAGACGCAACTGAGAGATGTGAAATAAATGCGTTACAAACTACTTTATAGTAATTTACACACTAATTATTTGCGAATCTTAACTCAGGCGCTCATGCAGAAGGGTTAAAATTGTACAGAAACGCAGGGCTGAAAATGGTTAAGTAAAAAAAATGGGGAAGAAGATCCAAAGGAATACAATATTGAAAAGGAAAAGAAATTAGAGATGAAATTAATATTGTGGAAAAACATGTAATTGCAAAGAATAACACGAAAAGAACAAAAAGACAGACTAAAAATTAAGGATAGAAAAAATTCATTTTGTATACAGGAATATTGATGCATGATGGGATATATTCCTTTCCTCAATGTCGGTAGAAAACAAAGAAATGTTTTGCTCGGAATATTGGCATGGACAATGTATTTTAATTGGTACGCAAACAAAACAAATATGGAAATAATTATCGTTTGATTTATCAACATACTTTTAAATTCGCACAATAAAAAAAAAATAAAGAAAAAAAAACATAATGACTTTTCGTATTTTACGAAAAAACAACCTGTGTTGAAAAAGCCAATCAAAAGTTGATGGAAAGAAAATGTAGCAAGTGATTGTTTAATATAATATGAAAGGGCGGGAAACTTTAGTACTTTGATGTCCTTATTCATTTTGTATGAAACCGGAAATTAAATTTTTTTGCACAAGAATACAACTACAGAACAAAGGATCAATGGTCCATAGATTATTATTATTATTATTATTATTATTATTATTATTATTATTATTATCTAATTATAAAGAGACTCTAAGAAGATGAGGGCAATAAACAATGTATATATCAGTCTGGGTTGATTGATGGTTTTACTGAATTTTTTGCTCTGCTCGTAAATAATAGGAAATACTTTTGTAACGTTTTTTGTAGATTAATATTCGTTAAGTCTTCTATACCCACTAGAATTATTGGGTTTGAATAATCCTGTTTTTTACCGTTTTGAAAGAGAAGCCCTCTTTATAATATATATATATATATGAAGTGTCTATCCGATCCCTGATTCTTAGAGGGTTTGTCTGTACTATGTTTTCATTTACAAATATCAAATTTTTATCCGTATTACGTCATTGATATTTGCGAAGAACTACGAATTGGAAACATGGGCAACAGCAGTAATATGATGAAACTATTGAAAGTATTCCTGCAAGGCAAAGAAACACGCAATGTATAAGTTTTCCCCTTTTCTGCCATGGCGCAATTATCTGTTTTTTTTTTTTTTATGGGGAAACATTCGACATCAATAGACAAAACATCCAGGGTTACAGTCAGTAGAAATCTATAAAATCATTCTTTTAGAAGAATCATTTTAGAAAACAGCTTTCCCCACTAACTTCTATCGCCCCTTCCAATGTTGATGAGGACCATCTTTTGCTCGATGTCGTACGGAACATTGACATCTTGAATATGCCATTGTTCCCTCTTCGTGCTACAGGTTCTATCCATTTTATCTCTTACTGCTGTTGAAATTCCTCAAGTGACGTGATTTCTGTTATTTGATAACAGTACTTTGTGATTTTTTGACGCCAGACAACGAGGTTTGAAAACGGCATATAGTTTTAATTAAATCGAATTCTTTACTAACCATTGAGAAAACTGACATTTGAGACATCTTTTAACAGGTTTGCCATCATTCATGACATATATATTAAAGCTGAGTAGTGTGCGAATAGTGTATTGGATAAAGGCCTTGAATGTGAAATCGGAGAGACAAGTTCCAGTTCTAAAGGGTTCTTTATATTCTCGAGCAAATGCACTTGGGAAAATATGAATTCACCTCTTCTTCTCCTGGTTATAGGTTAAATCTTATGATTTGTATCAGAAAAAACTTTATTGTTTATCAACAAATTAATTCTTACAAGCAAAAATATATATAAAAAAATGAATCAGTAAATATATATATATTTATATAACGTGTGCAGATTTTAAATTGATTACATTTTTATGCTCTTTCGATGTGATTATATTTTAATAATGATGTTTTTTTTAAATTTATAACTGGGATGACATTGGTTGTCGTCTAATTTTATTGCTTGAAAATGATATTATTGTGAAATAAAAGGTTTAATTCTCTCGGCTTTTTAAGAGCTAAAAAGACCAGAAAATTCACGAGAGCCATGATCATCGACTTTCGAAACAGTCACAGCACAAAGAAGAAGAAGAAGAAGAAGAAGAAGAAGAATACTACTACTACTACTACTACTACTACTACTACTACTACTACTACTACTACTACTACTACTAAGAAGAAGAAGAAGAAGAAGAAGAAGAAGAAGAAGAAGAAGAAGAAGAAGAAGAAGAAGAAGAAGAAGAAGAAGAAGAAGAAGAAGAAGAAGAAGAAGAAGAAGAAGAAGAAGAAGAAGAAGAAGAAGAAGAAGAAGAAGAAGAAGAAGAAGAAGAAGAAGAAGAAGAAGAAGAAGAAGAAGAAGAAGAAGAAGAAGAAGAAGAAGACCATTATCCATTTTTTTTTTTCACCCAAAAAAAATACTAAGGACGGAATACATAACAGATAATTATATATCCAGCTTTTGTTAAACCTATATTGAGAAAAACAATAACAGGAGAACTATGTTAGACAAGATAAACTTGCGACAAATCGTATTGTTAGTAGTTAACTTGAGAAACACTGCAGAATAGAAGATGACGGCAATTGATTAAGTCGATGGTTTTCGTTGGAAGCAGTACATTCCCTGAATGGTTTGAGATGTTCATGGACAATTAGTTTTGCTAGGGTGACAAATTATACTGTAATAAACCATAAAATGGAAAGTGCTGAGTTTCAGTCGCTTTTGGATGATTATCCCCATCAATTAATATTGAAATACACTAAAAATATTGAGATGTAAATTTGGTTTAAAACGTCAATTCAAAATGTCCGATATTACATGGGAATCGAAGCGGTTTGCATCATCAGCAGCAAGAACTGACTCATTTAGGGAGAATATATTGCTCAGTAGGAAATACTGTATTTAAAGGTATATGAATTGAAAAAAATGGTGAAAAAATTATTTCAGAGGGTTAAAGTTTTTCCCTTAAAAGTCAGAAAAAGACAATTTATAGGTAAGAGATTTTTCGACCCCAAAATCAATATCGAGAACGGAATAAGAAACGTTTGCACTGGAAATCTATTCAACAGATTTTGTTAATTTAGATCATTTTGTTTTGATCGTCGAACCATGATGTTTTTGTCAAAACTGTAAAGACAAGACATACATTCAAATTTTCATTGGTGATCTTAATACGCCGACTCTTATTTCGCATTTACAGATGTTACGATGTTTATTTTAGACGATACAACGAACTAGCAAGCTCCTTGTTCAAAATAAAGTACATGCTCACAAGAGCTGACACAACAACAAAAAAAAGGCGGGTTGACTACAATTTACGAAGCACAGTGAGGTAAATTCATAAGAAAAGAAGGAATATCTTTTGATGATAAATTGCTTAATAAAAAATTGAGCTGGGGACTTTCTTACAATCATTAAAATTTCATGTCTTTTTACCCCCAAGATAATGTTTGGACTAAATTGTGATGAATAAATGTAAAAAAAGGCCCGACGAAAGTTAATTACATGTCCGCTAAAACATTGAATTAATAGAAGCTAAAACATTAAATATAAATTTGTAAACCAGGCTAGTGATAAGACGTGCCCATTGAAATATTAAACAGAATCATAATCATATTAACATTCATTACAATGGTATCAACTTCAATGTTTTTTGTTTTTTTTTAACCTGAACCGTTAGTGACACAACGAAGAATCCGATCTACGCGAGTAAAAAATAATAAAATAGTCCGTTCATAAAGCAGCTACAAGTAAAAAGGTTATGTTTTTACTTATTTTCCACATTCTAATATGTTTCTCGTTCTCTCGGGTTTCCATGGCGAATGGAAAAGATATTTTCTGAAAGAAATCAAATTATCAGCCTTCATTGAATGATTCACATCTAAATTAATATCGACTCTGGTTGTCGTATTACATTCCTTGCTTAGTAAATTTACACATATATGTAATATTTATTCGCGATGATTTAGAAATGAGCGTTTTTATACAAACATACACATAAAATATTTTCAAACTCTGTTCCTATCTATCTATCTATCTATCTATCTATCTATCTATCGACCAAGCTCAGTCCGTTCATTTCTTTCTTTCTTAGTCTTTTTCTTTCTTCCTTTCTTCCTTTCTTTCTTTCTTTCTTTCTTTCGAGCTACAGACACTATCCATTTTTGTCTTTACTCGCGTTGAAAGTCCTCAACTGAGGTGGCTTCTTTTATTTGGTGCAGTTTTTTTTTGTCCTCATATAGCGACAGGCAACAACAAACTTTGAAGAAATATGGTCATTGCCAAAACCTAGAGGATTTATTTACTGCTGGGAGCCACCTTTAGCCATCGATCGGAGAAAGAGATTATATACAGCTGATGGATTTATTTCTGAAGTGGTTTTTATATCATGCATAATTTTTCAATTTCATGAAGCTGCAGGATGCGATCGATAAAACTTTCGTCTAAATTACGCAAAATGAAAATAACACTGACATCATTTTAACAGATATGTTTACCAAAGTTACCAAATATATCTTGAAATACTAAAGGAAAATTTATTCAAAAAAATCACCATTGACTTCAGCTAATACGTCTTCGGATTCTCCTGCATCTCTTCTGGACGGTCGCCTTGTTTAAGTTGTTGAATGTTATCATAATCCTTGCCTTCAGTTCATCTTTGGAGCTACAAAGAACTTTGTTCGACTCTCGCTCAACTGCACCACTCACATACTAATCAAGGGGTGCTGTCAGGGTAGTTAGTTGGCTAGATGTAATGGTTGATGTCATTGGAGAAATTGTCTGGTAGTCATGATTGGGTTCTATTGCTTGTATGGTATTATGCAGCGTTATGTCGCCAGATATAGCGTCTTCCATCAGCCACCATCTTAAGCCGGGGCAGCGCTACCTCCTCAAGGCACTTGATGTAGGCCTCATTGTTGAGTCTGAGGCCCTCAACAAAAAAAATTCGGGAGCTCTTTTCTTATGAGAACAATCAGAGTGAGCTTTTCGAACTGCTGTACCTTTTTAATCCAACACTTGCCGAATTCCTTGCACTGTCCTCAAAAGTCTCTGAAATGCCAGTACTGCATGCGGTCTCCAAATGTCTGGTGGAATGCATTGCATCATGGTGCTTTTTTTTCTCACAGATGGTGCCCAACTTACTCTACTATAATGTACAGTCGATAAAAAAACAACAACAACAACAACAAATAAAACGAACAACTCGTATGCGCGAAATTTAAAACAAAAACAGGCGACAATTTACATATCACACCCTGTATTTAAACACATGACAAGATCCATAAAACGAGGTATTTGAAGCGTGTCATATATTGTTTTTTTTTTTCATATCCTGATTTTATGATGAATTCAGGATTGGTTTTTCACTACTTTCATTTCAATTTCAGATCATAGTTCCTGTTTTGGAATGATTCCACTTGAATCCTATTTCTGTGAACATAAGTTACACGACATCGATTTTTTGTCCCAGCACATTCTTATTCCACCTGTGAAGAAGTCATCATCATAGCCACCTCTCTTCTCATCATCAGATCATTAATCTAAAGACGGAAAGCAAGAACCTTGTTTTCAATTAGCAGATTCGCTTGGGACATGTAAAGAATACTTAAAACATTCATGCCAATCTCTTCACATCTGTGATCATATATGTGCAGGCTATCTTAGCCAAGACACATCACTTCTACTGCGTTTGTGATGCAGAGCATTATCGGAAAGATTAAAGAATCTCATTTCCTTGTCGTACTCCTAATGGAGGTTTCTAAACTTTTTGGTATTGTGTTCTTAATCATATAAGTACCTCTTTATGGACAGATATAGTTCCCTTGTCAGAGCTAGGCTTTTAGTGGTAACAGAAATGGGAAGCCGGTCTCTAATAGATGAGAAGTGGAAACGGTTGATGCAACCATATGCTGCTGTGAGGTTAACATATCAGGTATATAATTTTCTACCGGGGAGATATTCAATTTCCTGCAGTTATTTTAAGACAGATATGACATCATTACTTCCCTTACCAGAACGATAATCACACTGCGTCGTTAGAGGTTGACTTTCTTAGAAGGATGAGAGCCTTGTTAATATAATGTTCATTAGTATTTTCAGCATAATGGATCCAAATTAAATGAAGAGATATCTATCTATCAACACACACACACACACACGAGCACACACACACACACACACATATATATATATATATATAAATATACAGAGAGAGAGAGAGATAATGTATATATATATGTGCCTATGTGTAAGTGCTTTTGATTGTGTGCAATGCCACATATGTGTGTGTGTGCACATTCCTTCGTACTTACAGCATAATGGATCAAATTTAAATGTAGAGTTATCTCTCTGTCTATCTGTCTGTCTCTCTCTCTGTCTCTGTCTCTGTCTCTCACTCTCTCTATCTATCTATATATATATATATATATATATACACACCCCATATATATATATATGTGTGTGTGTGTGTGTGAACATGTTAGGTAAATAACCTGGGGTTCTTTAGTATTTTTGTATTTTATTTAAAAAAAAACAGTGCCCCATACAGAAATAGAGCTTAAATTATAATTATGTTTTTAAAAAATATGATTCCTTCGCTACATAAGAGTTCTAATGTTTTGAAAACAAGAGCCGAAAACCTCTCTCTCTCTCTCTCTATATATATATATATATATATATATATATATATATATATATATATATATATATATATATATATATATACACCACTATCATATTGGGGTCGTATAGGCATCGCAGACGCAGTAAAAATGCCGTGTCTTGGCCAAGATAACCTGCCGAATTCCAACCCTCTCCAGGATTTTCCTCCTTCTAGATTGGCTGCCAACTAAGGCTATAGGACCCAATCTGCTCTGATATTTGCACATAGATGTGAGGAGAACAGTTGGATTCCTAAATTTCCCAAGGATATTAGCAAGTAAGTGGATGTAATGAATTCGATCAGATCTCGAACTCTGTTATCCGATTCCATATTCATGCCACTAACCATTACTCCACTATACATAATAACACAAAAGATATTATAAGGCAAAGATATTTTTTGTTTAGAAATTCTCCGTGTAGATAACTATGGGAACAATTTTCAGTGAATCAATAAAGTTTCAACCTACCTTATCTCTTGATTGACTCCAAAGATTTTCTCATTAGGGTCAAAGTTTCCGATATATAATTTATTTTAATGATTTATTTATTGGGGCCTCTGTTACACAAAAAAAGAGTCGGTCAATTGATAAGTTGCTTGAAAATGTATTAATTACTGACTATATATATATAAGTTTCCGTGTGTGCGTGCATATATTAGCCTTATACTACAGTCCATTTTTAATTATACGATATCAACTACGGAATAGTAAAGATTGACTTTACAGAAATCAGCTAGGGCTTGGACAACTGACCGTTATCCAATTACTATGACTATGATCGATAATTGTATGTAAAATCTTAATAATGATCTTATTCAGTTTCATTTTAAAGAGGGATTCCGCTAAAAGATGTAAGATAGAAGTTATTTCCTGATATCTGTGGTAATATGTCAGTGAATCATATCAGTTATTGCCTTGTGTGTTGATGAGTATGTTATTTTTTCTTCTCTCTCTGTTTGACATTCAAAGTTTTCTACGTCTATTATTAAGCTTAATCTAATTGGTTCACGTACATTTAAATGCATTCTATTATACGCTTATTTGTTTTAAGAAGGAAAAAAATCGTCATTCTACCTTATCTATTGTTTGCCAATGTCTACGTCATGCATTATTCCCATGAGCCTCCTTGTCCTGTTGCTTCAAAATATTGTTGTTGACACAGACATTGTTGCTCTTTTTACGTATTGACGTCCATGTCTTAATCGTTAATGTTTACTCTCTTTTTTTTTTATAATGGCGAGTTGTTGTGAGATTGTTTTTTATGGACTTAATATGGTATCTCGAGATATTACGAAAATAACAAATGGACTTATTCCAAGTATTAATAAAAACACAAATATCTTCTCCCTCTTTTTATTTTCTTCTTCTTTTCTTCTTCTTTTTTCTCCTCCTCCTCGTGCTGTTTTTCTTCTTCTTTTCCTCCTCCTCCTGCCTTTCTTCTTTTCTTCTTCTTCTTCTTCTTATCTTCTTCCTCCTCTCTTCTCTTCCACTTCTTCTTATGCTCCTTTTCTCATTCTTCTCTTTTTCGTCTTCTTTCCTCCTACTCTTCTTCTTTTCCTCCTCCTTTTCTACTTCTGCTCCTCTTCATTTTTTTCTTCTCTTCGCCTCTATTTCTTCAATACCTATTCTTCTATGTCTTCTTGTCTATTTCTCTTTCCCTCCTTTTCTTCTTTATCTACTTCTTTTTCTTTATTTCCTCCTCCTCTTCTTCTACTTCTTCTTCCTCTCTTCTCTTCTTATGCTCTTCTACTCCATCTTCTTCTTATCTTCCTTTTCTTCTTTCCTCTTACTCTTCTTCTTCTCCTTCTTTTCTAATTCTTCTCTTCTTTTTCTTTTCCCCTTTATTTAGTCATAATCTATTTCTTCTTCTTCTTCTTCTTCTTCTTCGTTATTTCTCTTTGCCTTCTTTTTTCTTTATTTACTTCTTTTTATCTTCTTCTTTTTCTTCTTCTTCTTCTCCAATTTTTCTTTGTCTTCTCCTCTTTCCTCTTCCTCCCCCTTCGTCCTTCCTCTTGTACCACTACAATAACAGCATTATCTTGGAAACCGCCACTGAGGATTATCAATGAAATATTACTTTAAGGCCTTACAAGTGTAAAATAAATTTAAAGAAAAAACAATAAACATAAAGAGTATAAATTAAAAAATAAATAATCGTATAGCGTTTGGCTGTTTGTCAAGAAAACAGGGAATGTCGGGATAGGATCGGCAAGGAAGAAACACGGAGCACGAATCAAGAGATATATTCTCGCAACGAAGAAAAAACAACGTTAGAAATAGACATTTAATCTATTGGATCTTTTTCTTTTCCTTTGTTTCTGTCTTCGAGAAAGGATGTATTGGTCGATTTCTTATTTCTAAATATTCGTTGTTTCTCTACACGGAAAGCCCCGAGCTTCTGACGATAACGATCTGCAAATGATGTAAGCGGTTGCTAGGACATCATGATACGTAATGCTTTACTGTTGCATTATGGGGTTTTAGTATATTTTCTTTCTACATCTGGTAGAAAGAGTTGTTCGTTATCCTTTAGAAGATCTTTTATTATTATCATAAGAAAACGTTATAGATTATTATTATTTTTATTATTATTATTATTATTATTATTATTATTATAGAATATAGGTTTGGGATATTGATTCGCCAAGTTAAAAATCCTTCTTCTCACCACCCCACTTATCTATCTATCTATCTATCTATCTATCTATCTATCTATCTATCATCTATCTATCATCCATCATCTATACATACATACATACACACACACATACATATATATATATATATATATATATATATATATATATATATATATATACGGCATCGTGTAAATATGTATAAATATTTATGCTGAAGTTTATCGAGAACAAAGAGAATTTTTGTCATGTCGTGGACGTCGCAGTTGCAGGAGATTGCAAAGCAACATTGGAAGAAATATGAAAACAGAAAAAAATATCGAGACCTTGTCGAGGAACTAAAAAAAAAAAAATTGCAAATAATGGTGACACATGTATCGCACTTAGTGGCCGAATGACGAAGAGATTTCCAAAAAAAAAAAAAATAAATAAATAAATAAAAAGAAATAATAAATAAAAAAAACGAATAAAAAAAAATGAAAGCATTAGATATCTCAGAAAGATTACAAATCATCCAGACGAGATTATTATATATTTCTGTTTTTAGGACTTTATTATATATTTCCTGTGTGTAAGTCTGTTATGATTCGCAAACAAGAGCGGACTCGATAACTGTTGCTCTAACGAAACAACGGAACTGTCTGTCACAAGAGTGCTTCAGCAATGTTATATTTTAATGTCGCACCACATTTTTTTTTCTTGCTGATTCTAGCCGGACAGTTTTTGAGATGTTATATTTTGCTTTCTCTTCACACTCTCTTTATTTATTTCTCTTTTGTTTTCTGTCTACGTCCAGAGTGTTTCTAAGATATATTTTAATATCTCTCAACTTTTACTTTGTTTTTACTTCTCTCTTCACATTTTGAGTGTTTATTTTTGTGTTTAATTTTTTCTATCTCTCTGTCACTAGAGTGCTTCAGATACACATCATACACAAACATACAAACACAGAAACGCAGACACACACACACACACACATACACACACACACACACACACACATATATATATATATATATATATATATATATCATACTTGTGTGTGCGCGTGTGTGTGTGTGCGTGTGTGTGTGTGCGCGTGTGTATTTAGATGTTTTGGAAATGAGATAAGGCAGATAATGCAATCTAGACGAGAAGAAGAGGTCAACATATCGGGAGCAATGCCAAGAGGTTCAGCCACTTCTCTCGATCAACAGTTGGCATATTAATAGAAAAATAGACTCAATAAATAGAATCAATATAGTCTGCCATGTTTTCTGAACTTTGGAAGTAATATCTACATCATGAATAGGGTAAGCATCGGATATTAAAGGAATAATTCAAAACCATACATTTCGAATACTGAGGAAGGTGCTGGGAATTTAACGAGTCCTGAAATCATTTCAGCTCAAGTAAATGACTTTATTGAAAAGAATCAACAAATGCAAAAAGATTAGAATGCTCAATCTGCCTCTCACGGAGAAAGTTAAGACAACTAAGGCTAACATCGCTGATGGTATGTTTTCCTTACAAATCTAACTATTACCATCTTTTTGACTAAAGTATAAACGTAATCTATGCATGCGTTTTGATTCAATCTCAAATTGCAATGGGGTTTACCATTTCGCTTCAAGCGTAACTCGGATCTATATCTGCCAAATGCAAACCGGTCATATTTGTAACTAATTGAAAACTGGACATATATCTAAACTTTTGCCCCAAATTCAAAAATACAGAAATGAATCTGTTTGACCTGAGTGTAAACCGCGCTTAGATGTACCTTTGTAACGTCAGGGTGAAGTATACATATACCTGGCGTTTGACTGAAGTCTAAACTGGAGCTATGTCCATCGTGTAACTCAGGTGTAAACCAGACCCAGTCCTTAATTTCACGCAAATCTAAAGAGGATCGAAATTTACCTCTCTATTAATTCAATGTTATTTATTTTATCTTGAGATGCTTATATTTTTCATAAATAACACAGCAATGACTCATAAGCCTAAATTACACAATTATTATTATTTTTTATTATTATTATTATTATTATTATTGTTGTTGTTGTTGTTGTTGTTGTTATTGTTGGTGTTGTTCTTTGATTTGATTTCTGCTGTATACACATATCCTTACGGGTCCCAACCTGAGGCCTAAGTGCAGAAATGGCTTCATGACATTTTTAAATGATTATTTTTGTAAAAGATAAAATAAAGACACGATGATCACATGCATTTTACATAGTCTTTTTCGTTTATAATATTTTTTTTTCATTTTTTACTTATTAATATTTATGTATTACATGAGATTTGAAATTCCACCGACATATTTTGTTTCATTACTAAAATTTGTTCTCGAAGATTTGTGCTCTTGATGGAAGTATGATTGCAACCTTTCTTTCTTTATAAAACACTACAATATGTTTCAATCGTTTCCTTTCTTTTGTTTCTTATTAGGGGTTGTTTCAGGGGATCACAATGTGCATTCTCCCTTCTTTTATTATTATTTCCCTTGATTTCTGTTGCATACACATTTCCTTCCGGGTGCCAACTAGAGACCTAAGGTCAGAAATAGCTCCATGGCACGTTCCACTGATTATTTAAATAAAAATCACAAACATTTTATATAGATAAAGCTCTTCGTAATGTGTGAGTTCTACTTTTGAGTATATTTTTTATTATTTCTTTAAGGCATGGAATACCAGGAATTGCTTCAATGACTCTATCGGAACATTTTCCAATCAATCGAACGGCTACATCTACAGTTGGAATTATGGATGCCCTCATGTGACACATTGTTTAGATTTCCACTTCGAGATCCTTGTAATTTGATAGTTTTTTTGAAGATCTTCAAGGATACATTACAATATGAAGGGTCTGCCATATCAATAATTACATTCTGTTTTTGCTGTCTTTGATCACGATGTCTGGGCGATTAACCTTGATTGCTCTGTCTGTTTGTATTTTAAAAACCCATAAAATTTTTCATGCCCTATCTCTGTAACTTGGTCTAGACGATGTTCACTCCAGTTTCTGGTAGTTTCCTTCACGTAAATATTGCATATTTTCCAGCGCAGTTATTGGCCCACTCTATCATGCCGAATATTATATCGAGTGGGTGCAACCTAATATAAGATGGTCAACTGTTTCTGAATATTTATCACAGAATCTGTATTTCGATTTTTCCGTATGTGTTCTTGGTAACCTCTAGTTAGCAAGATTTGATCCTGTACAGCAAGCATAAAACATTTGGTTTCAGCTTTTAACCCTACACTACGTAACCACTGATAAGTAGTGTGTTTGTCTAAATCAACTTGTTTATTACGGGCAGAGTATTGACCATAAAGAGTATTGACCATAAAGAGTATTGACCATAAAGAGGTTTATCTTGCCATCGTTTTTCCATTTTATATATTGCTTTATTTTTTAAGTTCTTTGCTTCTGCAGTAGATGTATTATGGTTTATTCTCACTTTTTGAATTTGTTGGCTTCTTTTATTACCGAATAAAGTTTCTTATTTATTTCATGTTATTTGATAAAGACCATAATCCTGTCTTTAATTTTTAGGTATCTTTTAAAACCGATTGTTTCAGTTCTGCAAACAAATCTAGTTTAACTAATCGTCTGTCTCCCTTGGATCTGAACACATAGAGACGTTCATTATCAGCCTTAGAATGATGCATATGGTGGCGAATGGGTTGGCGAATGCGGGGGCTTAGACTGATCGTACTGGTTTTGTAAGAAAGCTTCAGTTAAACTCATCATCTGCCTCATTATTATTATTATTATTATTATTATTATTATTATTATTATTTGAAAGAATATGATAAAACGACGAACACGGCAAAATAACAAAAAAAAAAAAGAAATCTCCTTAAAAAGCATGGACGAAAAAGAATTTATTTAAATTGATGCCATGTTTACGACGTTTCGGCCTTCTTCAGGTAAGTGGAACTGAACCCTTTATTTCTGAATGGCTTGTTCTTGTTCTCCCTTTTCCTCCGCTCTCTATGTCTTATTCATTTCTTTTGTAGCCAGCTATTGAACTCACAAATCTTTGGTTCATGTCACCGGATGAACCAAAAATTTTATCCACTGTCCCATGTATCAGCATGCGAAATTTGGGGACTTATAAACCTAATTCTCAATTTTAATTTCTTACAAGAGCTCATATCACAATCTTGTTTTTATTATTGTTTTTCTTTAGCACTCCGTATTACTGGTCCTTATATTGTATTCATTTCCGAAACGTCGTGAATATGGCAACGAAGATGAGGACACCAGTCCAAAGAATGTAAATAGTGTAAATAATTAAAATAACATATCTCAAAAATATAGATAGAAAAATAATTCATTTGAATATTTAGAGATAGGGTTCAAAAGAGGACATCTTAAATTAGAAACGTAATCTCTTATAGAAAGCTTAAAAATGACGACAGTTTACTTCATAACTTATAGTCGTAATTTTCATTGGCCTTCATTGGTTAAAAAATAATACGATAATGTAGCCAAGTAATAATTTTGTCTATACGTTATATGCATTTTTTCATTTTGAAACTTTAACTTTGGTCAAGAATGAAAAAAAAAACTTGTTTTAGATTAACAGCGTAAAGAAAACGGACATGCCTACTAGTCTCTTTTTAAATCTGGGCTTGAAGTCCACCACTTGACTCAGTCCTATACACGCAACGTGACAAATGAATTCAAATTACTGAGGCATATAAGTAATTCTAAGAATCACTTATTACAGTCTAGTAAGATGGATCCAAATTTGGTACTCTACACATTCCTCATTGTTTCAGAAATATATTATTAGTTTGTTTTTGCTTCGTCTGTGATCGAAAACTAACTATTGAAATACCATAAATTTTACGGTGTTTACATGCACATATATGGTCCAAAATTTGGTGGATTTCTCTTGATTAACACTGAAAAAGATTATAACATTTCTCATATTTCTCTGAAATCTAATGCATTTTTATCCGTTTCATCTGAGATATCAAATTCCAAAAATAATACGAAGTAAATCGCAAAATATATGTCGTCTTGAAATAAGATACGTTGTTCTGAAGTAAAAATATTTAAAAAATCAAACAAACAAAACAAATGCTAAACTAATGTATAACATCTTACCTGCTTGTCTTTTGAATTTGCTAATATTTTAATTTTCTGGAAAACAACATGTAGTAGAATTATTGTGTGTTTATATATAAACCATATAACTATATATATAACCATATATATGGTTAAATATCAACACACACTAATTCTAGAGCATTCTACAGGAAATTTATCATTCAACAAACAACGTTTTCAACATCTAAAGAAAATACGAGTTAACATGAAAATATATATTTAGAAACAAAGAAAAGAGTGAAGAAATGCTATGTAATATAAATCCTCCTATATGGCAGTGAATGCTGGACAATTTTCTCACAGATGAAGAGGAGACTTGTGGCAAGGAAAACAAAGGAAAAGGTGTTGAACTGCTAGGTAATATAAATCCTCCTATATGGCAGTGAATGCTGGACAATTTTCTCGCAGATGAAATGGAGACTTGTGGTAGGAAAAACAAAGGAAAATATGTTGAATTGCTATGTAATATAAATCCTCCTATATGGCAGTGAATGCTGGACAATTTCCTCGCAGATGTGGAGAAGTCAAAACATGAAGAGAAAATACATATAGTTAGAATCAGAAAGATATAACTAAAATAGCAAGGACACATAATTCGGAAAAAAGGGAGATGGAAACATTGGAAAACCCGCCAAACGAACTTGAGTAAATGGATGTCAAAACATGGACAAGGAGCGACATTGATATGACATTGCTTTATGTGCATTCCGAAATGGTAACCAGAAGAAGTCACGTGGGGGATATTCGAACGCGAGTCTCGTGGTTAGAAATTGAACGTTCTCAACACTTGGCCACGTAACATGTTATTTGATTCTATTTTTTCCTTTCTATGAGTTTGAATGACAGATCTTAAACCAGTTTGACCTTTGTAGAAACAGAAAAAAAAATATCAGCCATCTTGCCACTTCTGAAAATACAATTCCTAAAAGAATCAATGTATTTTTTTCTTCGACGTAAACAAATATTTTCGAATCGGGTTTTAATTCGTTTTATATCGAATTACATCTAAAACTAGGCATTTACATTTTTGAATAGATCTTTACTCCATTTTTTTTTTATCAATCCGAAGCCGAAGGATTTTAACGAAAATGAATACATCTCAAACTCAAATAAATATCGCACATAAGTAAATCACTAATAATCACATTACGCAAAAACAATTTCATTAAACAGATTATGTAAACAGCTAAATAAGAAGAAAAACTTTCAAGGCAATATTAAATAAACTGGTATATTCGTAAAATATTTATTTCATTGCGTCAGAATCGAAAAATATTAGTTTTAAATTACCAATGCAGAGTAAAATCGATCCCTGACTTTTAGAGAATTAACTACACCTAGCTGTATAATTGCAAATGATGCCTGCGTCCGAAAATGTACTAATGTGTAAAATAAGGAAATATTTGAAAAAATTGTTTAGCGGAATTGATTTTTGTTCATTTTGTTTCTTTTTACAAAAAGATATTTTATCATTGCAGAAAAATGAAATGTGAACATTTTTACAATAGTGCCACATTCTCTATTTTAATTTAAAAATTTTTTTATTGTTCATCTAACCGAATATGATGGCATTTCTTTAGATTCCGTCTAATTTCTCCCTAATTCATCTCTAATTTTCCCATAATTTTAATCTTAATTTCTCTCTAGTTTCCCTCTAAATTCTCCATAATTTTCCCTTAATTTCTCCATAATTTCTCCTGTTCGATATGTATCTCGAATTTTGTGGCTAGAATTCTTCATTCACGCAATTTACTAGGTTCAATGCTACGTTTGATATTGGAAAACTTGCATCTGTATATTTTTTGTTAGAACTACCAACATAAATTCATATATAAAACTGCTTATCAAGATGCGACAGAAAAATTCTCGGACATTTTAAACTGTCACCTGTTTGGTTTTATTGAACTAAGGCGAATGACAATGATGTCTTCATTTAGATAACATATTACCATTTCCTATCAGATACCATCCGTTACCACCGCGGCACAGACCGTGTATTTACTGGTAAAACGTTTTGTTAGCCTGTTGAATTTACAATTGCAGCACAGAGAGTTTTTCGTGGTCATTTCATGTAACGTCGGAATGATGCCGTTCCGGATAGAAAATCGATACTGATATGGGTTGAAAAATTTCAGGACCACGGTTTCAGCGCTTAAAAGAACGTCGCCTAGAAGACCTCGAAATACTCAAACTTCTGGGTGATGGAAAACTTTAGAAATTTTCTATAACAGATTAAGGTCAATAAATGCCACCATTTGAGGGACTGCATTTTAAAAACCAAATTAATAAAAACTATTTTCCCTTTGTTTTACTTGGATTTTTTGTCAAGCTTTAAAATGTGAGAGTTATTTTTTACTGCATCATGGACGAAAGAAAATCGAATTTATTAATATATTCCTTGTTACGTTTTATATTGAATCCTTGTATAAGACAATAACATTTTTTGGGCTCAGGTTATCATTAGAAATTGCTATATAAGACAATTTATACTGTTTTTGATGAATAAAATAAAGTTTAATAATACTCACTGCTACCTTGAATAAAAAAAAAATTATGTATTTATTGTGGGGCTCTCCCCTTGTACACAAGATGGACTCGTCCAAAGTATAATTATACTACGGAGAGATAGCGTGACAAAAACGTCGAGACAGGGTGTTCAGAGTTATACGCGAGTCCAGAAAGAGAAATAATTACGGCTTCACTTATAGAGACTTGTACATATACTCTTCTACTAAACCGCATTCCTTCAGACTACTAATCTTCATTTCAAGTTTGTATTCTTACGTTTAATACACATATTTTTCTACTTTAATTACTGGCGTTGTTATTTGTGCAGGATTCCATCCCCGGAATCCACAACAGTATTCAAGGATTTTGTCAAGTTAATATTAGAAAGTGGAGCATAAAATTACTTATTTGCTTTTTAGATTCAGTGCTAGGTTAGATGTTTAAACTCTTACGTTGTTCTATCTAATTTTGGATTTTAGATATTCATCTTTGGGTTGTGTACTTCAGGACGTTGGCGTTCACGAATATCCACAATTTCTTGTACTTTATAGCTCTTAATAAATTGTCTCTTTCTGTTATCTCTTCTACGTAGCCTATTTTGTTTTCCTCTGTCCTTCTTGTCGCTAATATGGCCATGTATCGACTTTTCTATCTGTCTCTTACCGATTTTAAGTGTATGTTTCCTTTTTGCTTCTATGTTATCCAAAACGTTGTTGTTCACCTGCGCATTACGTGGTATTCTCAAAATCCTTCTGTACAACAGCATTTCGTTTGCTTCAAGTCGCTTCTTCATCTATGAGGAGATTCTACAGTATTCACTGTCATATAGGAGGACTGAGAGTACATATTATGTCAGTACTGTTTTCTTTGTTTGTAATGAAATATTTGTTTCTTAATATTTTGCTCAGCTTTTTGAAGGCATATTTCACTAAATCAATGCGCCATTGGATTTCAGTATCGACTATCCATCATCTGTTAAAACACTTCCTAGATCTTTACCTTATTGCACTTTGATTTCTGCGATTCGTAATTTGCATGTTGGGCTGTTCCTTTTGTTGACAACATTGCATCCTGTCTTCTTAAAATTGATGTTTAGTATTTCACACTTACCTTTACTACATTCTGTATGCGTTCTTGTAATTATCTTTCTGTGTCTTTCGAGAGAATATATATATATATATATATATATATATATATATATATATATATACCTACATACATACATATATATATATATATATATATATATATATATATATATATATATATATATATATATTATATATATATATATATATACATATATATACATATATATATACATTAATATATATATACATATATATATATATATATATATATATATATATATATATATATATATATATATATATATATATATACATTTACCGTTTATTAACAAATGGTTAATTGTTATCTATCATCCATATCATGAAAGTACTTATTTATCTAAGCTCTTCTTAAATTCCTATTACACACTTCATTCAGTAACTGTTACACACTTTTTCACACGCTCATATATTAATGCAAGTGAACTGTTCTCTCTGTACAGATGTTATATGTCGTATATGTGCATAAATGTGTATAATGTCTTGATTATTTTTGTTTATTTCGGCTTGTGTATACATATATATATGTGTGTGTGTGTGTGTGTTTTTGTGTGTGTGTGTATATATATGTATATATATATATATATATATATATATATATATATATATTAAAGCGAAGAGAGAAACCGCGAAAATTTTAGGTTGTAATGTGGATTTTTTGTAAAAATGTTAAGTTTTATTTTCCATAAAATTTATGAAAAATAATGCTTAATATTAAAAAAAACACACATTACATCGGAAAACGTTTCCTCTTTTTTAATTTCTATTCTCTCGTTGGAACCACTACAACCTCTTCAATTTATATATATATATATATATATATATATATATATATATATATATATATATATATATATATATATATGTGTGTGTGTGTGTGTGTTGTGTGTGTGTGTGTGTGTGTGTAAATAGACTGATAGATGATAAGGTAAAGAACAAGTAAGAAAGAAATCATAATCTAACATGTTTCACTTTATAAATACCCTCGCCAGAGATCAAGATAGAAATTCTATCTTGATCTCTGACGAAGTTTTAATAAATTGAAGAATTTTAGATAATGATCTGATTCCTGAATGTTAATTATCATATCATTAAGTCGGTTTACTATCCAAACTTATTTTATCTATCTATCTATCTATCTATCTATCTATCTATCTATCTATCTATCTATCTATCTATATATATGTATGTATGTATAGGTTTGTGTGTGTGCATGTGAGCAAAAAAGAGAGATAGAGGAATAGACAGAGACGGCGAGAGATAGATAGATAGATAGATAGATAGATAGATAGATAGATAGATAGATAGAGAATGAGAAGGGGAATGCTAAAACTTTATCTACATAAAATATATGATGATGTTTGTCATTTCGGCAGATTCTTTAAATGGACCATGCCGAGAGAACTTTCCGGCTCACTGATATATATATATATATATATATATATATATATATATATATATATATATATATATATATAACGAGCGATAGAGAGTGAGAGAGTGATCTTTAGGGATAGATAGAAGAAAGAGGTAGCGATAAAGAGGGAAGATAGAAAAAGCTATGATCGATAAATACGTCACACATGCCTAGGTATAGAGAACGGAAATATATATTTTCGCACTTGTCAATGGCATTAGATAAAAGTATTCTTTTTTTGAAATCTGGAAAGAAAAAAGCAAGCCAAAACTATAAAAGCCGTTCCATAGGAATTCTTGTATGATGGCAAAGTGCGTAGTGATGTAACTGTCATTTTGAATGACGGGCGAGCGCGAAAACCCAAGAGTATAAAGTTCGTGTTGAAGTGCGAAACTACTCCGGTTATTCTCCTCATCGGCTGATGGGGTAGGCGAAAATGGGGAGTCTAATGGAGCCCTGAGGTTCGCATCACTTTCGCACTTAGAAATGTTTCTGTCTTTATTTCTTCCTTTCTTTCGGGTTGAAACACCGAGGATAATGAAAAATTTAGGCACGTGAATGACACGCACGCATGATTATATATATTTGCTTAAACAAATAAAAAAAATAATGATAATAAATGCCTTCTTTTAAGAACGGGATTATCGAATGCGTTGGATAGTTTTATGTAGGTGATCACACACTGGCAATATCAAGGGACTCTTTAAAAATGTATGTAAATTGAATGTTGGAGAGAAAATTAACTTTTTCGGAAAGGAGGAAACATTGGCAAAATTTAAAAAAATGATATTCGTCTACACATTAGCACAATATAAAGAGTTTTTCTATATATTCTCATCTTCGGTACTATCGGCCATTGCAAGTCTAGTGTTAGAATTCAACTTTCCCAAATCCTTCAATGACGACTATACCTATTTTATTATCTGCTATTTCCTACCGAGAGCCATCTCATCTACTGTTGACTAGCAATTAATCAGCGATCCAACAACCTTTTGCTTCTCCTATTGTCCTTAATTTTTAATATACTCCATCCACCGTAATTTTTGTTTTTTAATCAGGAGAAATATAGGATTTTTACTGATTTAAATCCTGCTTCATTTCCTGCCCAGTATATGTGTTGTATTATTCTTATAAGCTTCTCTAATAAATCACAGTTTTCTATCGGATAAATCAGATCATTGTGACCTAACTTAGCAAAAGCTTTTGCTTACTCTGAGGAGAGACAAAGCGTCTGTGCCCTCTATTATAAATAGTGCCAAGATCATATCTTCCTTGACGGAAATGCTAAGCTCATCGTCTAGATTTTACCTTAAACTCAACATGAGATAACAAAGGTCACCTCCTCCCCAACATTCCCCGTCACAACGAGAAAAATCTCTAACATTTTCATTACAGCACGTGAAGTTCCAAAACATCAAAAGTCTTGACCCTAAAAAAGCCACTGACCCAGACAAAATTTCAGTGGTTGCCCTTAATAATATCAAACCCGAATTAATCCTGATCCTAGGAAAGCTATCAAGCTATCAACCGCTACTTGACGGAGAAATCTTTCCTAGGCCCCTGGAAAGTGTCAAGCGTATGCCCGGTCTTCGAGAACGCGACAAAACGATCTTTCCCCTCCAAGTATAGACCTATCAATCTCCACGGTATCATTAGTAAGCTTTTTGTGGCTATAATAAAAAAAGAAGGTTGTCAAGCATCTAAATAAGAACAACCATTTGAGCCACGAGCAGTACAGCTTTCGCTCGGGCCGTTCCACTGCTGATGTCCTAACTATTATTACTCACAGAATCAGTGACGCTCTTAATGGTAATCAAACCTCGAGGACCGTAGCATTAGCTATTTCGAAGGCCTTTGATATAGTGAGGAAAAAAATTGCTACTCAAGCTCTTCAGCTATGGAATCACGAGAAAGATCTTCTCAATTATAATATCCTCAGTTATATCTCTGAATGTATTTATTAACGTCTAGTCCTCCAGGGCCCTCGCAGACAATACAGGCATCTCACAAGGATCACTTCTCGGAGCAACTCTTTTTGATTGACATGAATGAGCTGCCTCAGTATGTACTCAGATCAATAGTAAACATATTTGCCGATGATACGGCGATATAAGGATGCACCTCTAAAACTCTTGATGATCAGAGATTAGAAATTGATTACACATTCAATCTAGCACTGTATTCTCAGTGTGGGAATAAATGGCTGGTTACATTCAATTCGCTCGAAAACCAAACTAGCTACATTCCATCATCCCCCATCGGACCCAGAACTACCGCCAGTCACATTTGAATGATGTTCCGTCTGATGGAACTGGTACATACGATCGATCGCTAAAGATGCAGGAAAAATTCTCGGTTACCTGTAGCAATTCAGTAATTACCTGAGTCCACATGCTATCCCCTACGTTTACAAGAGCCAGATCCTGCAGAGAATGAAGTATTGTTATCATATGTGTCCAGGAGCTGCCGAGTCCTCACACTCCAGTCTCGATAGATTTCAAAGGGATCTCAGAGAACTCGTGGGTAATGCATTCAACCTCTCTCTCATAAGCGGGATGTGGCCAGCCTCTCACTGCTCTATAGCTATTTCTACGGAATTTGCTCGAACGAACTACATTCCTTGGTTCTGTCATTTCTAAACTCCGCGCCTAGGACCCGACAAGGCACTTACATCTTAGCAAACCACTCACCATCCCCATATTCCATCGGTGAGAAATAAGTTCTATTCGATCAGCTTCTTCGACTGCTCTGTAAAACCGTCTCCCAAGAGAATGTATCCCTGTTCACTACAATCTTAATTTGCTCATATGTAGTGTTATCTTCTAATTCTAGTGGCATAAACTTTTTAATGTAACCCAATTTCTCTAATTGTTTCCCAGGCCGTGCTCAGAGCGAATCTAAGAAAAATATGAAACAGATATATATCCTTCCGCATCTGTATTGCTCTCTCTGATATCGTTTTGATAATGAATATTATATTTCTTGTTCAAATGTCTTTGAAGAAACCGCATTGTCCTTTTTCCTGCTTCCAGATTAAGTTTTCTATGCGCAGTATTCATAAGGATTCGGATGATAAGTTTCGTTACTCGGCTCATTAACCTTATTGTCAGAGGGATCTGGTAATCATTTGCACTTGGCTTCTTCTTTGAGGCTGCGAAGATAGATTTGCTAAGAACTTCCGCTATTGTGCCACTGTTTTATATTTCGATAATAGTATTTTGATTACAATCGCAAACGGCCCAGCTTCTTGGTTGCTTTTCATCTTGACTATTATCATCATTGGCCATTTTTAAAAGAAGTCCGAACTAAATGACGTACCCCAACGATAGGCAAAGCGCATTCATATTTATTTTCTCCATATTATCGAGGTTTTTAACTATGATTTGTCTTGGGATTGATAATGGAGTGGTTTCCCGTTGACTTCTTCACGGTGGTTTATGGAGACACCACCTCTAGTTAGCTGGCCGATCACTCAAAAGTTCTTCCGTCCTCTGTTAGGTCTTGTTTTTCGTCCTAGTGGCTTGCTAACGAGCCATCTCACCCAGAACTCGGAGTGGGGTAGTTGGTTTAGTCGCCGACATTTCGACTGGGATACTTTTCGAAAGGTGAGGGAAACAATAACAAAAAAAAAACAAAAAAAAAACGAAAAAAAGTTTAACTTAGTTAAACTCCTGATGCCCCTTACTAAAATGCTAACAAAGAGCGGGGAGCTTAAATTCTATTCACTTAGAAAAGAAAAATAAATTGTAATAGCAAACAAATGAAACTGAAGGGAAGTAAAAGATGAGGAAATTGAACAGAAAGAAGAGAGGTGAAGCAGACGGAATTGTAACGGAAATGCTGGCAGCCTTAGATGACTTTGGCATAGACAAGATCACCGAAATAACAAATGAAATCTACAACAGGAAGGATAGAACGGAAAACGCCAGCAGATATATCTTCGTAGCTATGCCTAAAAAAAAAAGGCGGAAACGAATGCGAACTCCACCGAACACTAAGCCTGATGAGCTACGTGACAAAACTCATCACTCGTATTCTAATGAACAGAGTGCGCAGCAGAATCAACCCAGATAAACGCCAAGAACAGTGTGGTTTCGTTAAAGACACCGGAAAAAGAAATGCGATATCGATGCTCAGTATGTTATCAGAAAGAGCCATCCAGATCTATGTTTCATAGACTACTCAAAGGCCTTCGACATAGTACACCATAAGCTTCTGATGGAACTGCTCAGCAGCCTTGATATACTCGGGAAAGAAATCACAATAATCAAGAAACTATACTGGCAGCAAACAACATTCTTGCGCATTGGCAACGAGTTCATTGAATATACAAAAATAGAAAGGAACGTAAGGCAAGGATACGTCTTCTCACCCGACCTGTTCAACCTATACAGCGAGGCAGTCCTGAGAGAATTCGAAACCCCACCGGGATTTAGCATTGGCGGCTACAATCTTAACAATATAAGATACGCAGATGACACAGTGTTGATAGCAGAGACGGAAATGAAATTACAAAATCTCCTACAGAAGGTAGCGACGGAGAGTGAGAAGAAAGGACTAAGCATAAACTACAAGAAAACGGAGTGTAAGGACGTCAGTAAAAACATGAGCCCGAAATGCTGTCTGAAGATCGGGAACAATAGAATCAAGCAGACGCAGAAGTTTAAATACCTGGGAAACGCCTTGACAGTAATTGTGACACTGAGATCCGTAAGCGTATTGGGATGGCCAAGGATACATTTCATAATCTGGGCAGAGTACGGAGAGACGGGAGGATACCTTTGATAAAAAAGAAAAGAATGCTGAACTGTTACCTGGCATATGTCTTTTTTTACGGCAGTGAATGTTAGACGATTTGCTCAAAGATGAAGAAAAGACACGAGGCGACAGAGAGGTGGTTCTACAGAAGCATGCTAAGGATATCATGGACCGATCTTAGAGAGGTTGAAAACAAGGAGGAAGCTTATACTTACTATCAGGAAGAGTTTCTGGGACATAATTAGGATAGAGGGCCTGGAGAATCTGATACTCATGTGTCGAATAGAGAGTAAGAGAGACAAGGGAAAACAACTCGTGACATACCTGACGGACTTAAGCAAGGAACTTGTTGAGATCTGCAAGGGATAAAGGGAAGTGGGGGGGCCATTATCGCCTACGTCCTGAAAGGATATGACACATAAAAGAAAGATTATCGCGGTCATTTATAAAGGAACGATCACAAGCACCTATTAGATATAATATTGCAGTTGATTAACGGTTCCCAATAAGAGCTATTTTTAAATCTGTATCATTTTGAGCAAGCACACAATGAATGAGGGAACGTTCATCTTCAGCTCTCAAATTCGATGAGACTGAATTATTTATTTCACTGATTCGTAGTGATTAAAGCAATTTCTATACATTTCCGTCTTGGTAAATTGCTTTCCATTTTAATTAACCCCTTCTCCGCCAATTATATTGAATATGTTTTTTATTAGTTTTTTTCCTTTATTTTGTAACTAAGAAACTGAGGCACCTTGAAGTACCCGAGCAATGGCTAACACCTCTAAGAGACTCGTATCAAACTCGGATGGACATAAAAAGAATCATGAATGACGTATAAATACGTTTGTAATTTTTGTTATGTTCAGGACGGGTTTATTCGTCCGTGTCTGAAACAAAGATTCTTTCAGTAAAAACGTTTATACCCGTCGACGCTAGTGAAGGTGTTAAAGTAGCAAAATTTTGGTCAGATTAATTTCGATGAGCAGTTAATTAATTGGGTGTGTTGTTTTGCAAAATATCGTTTTTGTGTTCAAATAATATATTTAAATTCATCGAAGTTTCTACTGTATATTCCTTTTGGCAATTATTACAGATGATACAGTAAATTCCTTCAGTATAATTTAATATATTAATGCGTGATGATAATTGCATTCTTTTCATTTTTTCATCACTAAGACGTTTACTAAGTGTTAGAGAATCTGAGAAAAAAACACTATTAAGGAGAGAAAAAAATAAATAGCAAGAATTAAGACAGTAGATAACGAATGATTTTGCATTTAAATTTTTAAAGATCAAAGTTGACTGGAAAACAAGAAACGAGAGCTCAAAAAGCAAGAAGCCATTTCAGCTGTAAACTGATGAGACCTCGTCACCAGCCTAGTAATAGGTTCAAATTCATAAATTCTAGGTACTATAGTGAAATGTTCAATAGAACATTAACGATGAAAGTATTTATGTGAAAAAAAAACACAGGGATGCAATATTACGACGTGGCGGGGAAGTGACTGAAGCCGAGATGCCAGGTTACGACCAATTACATTGCAGATTCTTCTTTTGATTTTATCAAGACTCTTTACATAGATAGCAGAAGCCCGAAACCAGATGTGTCAGCGATATTCAAAGCAAGTTCGAATGCTTAGTTTATAAGTATGTAAGACATACATATATGTATAATTATATACATATAAGAATATTTACACTATTTACATTGCTTGGACTGTTGTTCTTCTATTTACGTTCATATGCACGACATTTTCAGTCATTGCAAGTTCAGGTGATATTAATTGGAATTTCGAATCGAACCATTTATTAAGTCTACGGCAGCAGGTTGTTCTAATTCCACGTTCCATACCTTGTGATATTCCAATTTCAACTAAACTCTCCAAGTTTTTATGTCAAATCTCTTTGAGTCAACATTATTTTGAGATTACTATTCCAACTGGGAGAATAGTGATTGTATTTCTGGGGCATATAAACATAATGTTTCAATAAAAATAATTATACCAGAGCACATATTAATTTGTTGCTATTGCTTTTTTTATTACTCCAGCTGTTTGCAATACTGTTTCCCATATTGCTTTTATATCTATGCTTAGCCGATTTAAGAGAGTTTTTAGCCTAGCATATGTTCTGATTCCTTAAGTTTTCGTATTTTTCCGTGATATTCACTGTTTATTATTTCAACATCATCCCATATAAGGGGGTGATCTCCATTTTCCCTCCGTATATGGTCAACAATGCCTGATTTTTCTATTTAGTAAAATAAAGGGTTCTGTTTGAAATTTCAATATCACCTGAAGAATACCGAAATGTTCAACATCCGAAACATCGTGAATATGGCAATAAAGATGATGACAACAGTTATGTAAATAATTACAATACCCCACATGAGAAATATAGACATATATACATATGTAAAAGAGATTCTGGCTAGAAAATAATTGTCTGGTCGACACAGAGAAACAACATTCCTATTGGCAGAGCTGAGTCTTTCCAATCCATGCACATGCTTATGGAATGTGAAAAAAGGTTCTCTTAGACGAATCTCCCTTAAAATATTCTAAGGATCTTTTATAATAAATTTTGTATTTCTTAAATAGGTAAAGGAAATTGGACCTAGACTAGGCTGTGCTAGATATAGTTTTGCCTAACACCAGAAAATGCTACAAAAACAGAACATCGGCCTAAGAACTCGTGTCTTAAATAGCCTCGTCATATCGAGACTATCAAATAGATGTCATTAATGGCCACACACTCGTTTAGGAATATCTAATCTATCAACTATTATACGCACGTTTTCTTAGATCAATGATTTAAAATGAATTTAAATAATGAATTCCGTGGGTCATGAAGTCGACTGGCTTTCATCGGATCTCGTAGATTAGCGTTACGTAATTCTGCATATATTTACCAAATAAAAGTAAACCACGTCACTTGAAAATTCCCAATAGTAGCAACTACTACAATAGGTAGTAAATGTCAATCGAATAGAAAGTAAAATCATAATCAAGATGTTGACTTTCGACGCTACTTTGGATAAATTACGAGGAAGGAAACCGCTATCAAAACCAGAAAGTAGAAAAAGCGATAAAAGTGAAATCGAGAAATGTATTCTTCTGAAAAAGAAATCTCTTAAAAAGAAATATTTTATAAATTTTAACCATCAGTAACTCTAGCTGTTCAATAGAAGGCCACTGATTTCTGCATGAAAATAGAACCTTTATTTATATAAACACTATGAACACAGATATCAGTCGTGCGGGGTTATTTGTTTTGGCGATCATCAGACTTACTTTAAGACGGGACACTGCTAGGAAAAATTACTGTTGATTTCCTTGTCCACAGTATGTAGAGATGAGTAAATTGTTACCATTTTATATTTTTAATTTCACGCATGTGCGCTGTTTGTTTTTGATTTTGTCCAGTACATAGTATAGTAGCGTCAGTGGGGAAACGTCTGTGAGAAAAAGAGTAACATGATGCAATTCACTTAGCCAGACATTTTGTAAAGGCATGCTGTACTACTCCTTGACATTCGTGCCAGAAGCAGTACAGTAGTTTGGTGTTAATCTTAGAACAATGCAGAGGATTCGGAAAGAGTTGGATGAGTCTAACAGTGCTTACGAAGGTGTTTGCTGGTTTCATTAGTGATGTCTACGTTATGCCTCAATTCATCTTCCCACGGAGCCACAGACACAACTCGGAGGCCTGCATCAGGTTCATTGAGGAGGTAGTAATTGCATCGGTCAAGAGAGTGGCTATTGGAAGAACCTGTATCTGGCAACATGACTCTGCACCATACCACACACAAGCAGGAGAAACTAGTCCTGGCTGTCAAAAGATTTCTGTGACCATATCACCATTTATATATAGCCCCCTAAAAACCCGGATTGAAAGCCTCTTGATTATTATATGTGGGGCGCAGTTAAGCGAGGGATCAAAAAAAAAAATCCTTGTAACACCAAAGATGAACTGACGGCAAGGATTATGGCTGTATTCACCAACTTAAACAAGGAGACCGTCAAGAAGAGTGGCAGGAGTTTCCGAAGCTGTCTGGAAACCGTGGTTGAAGCCAGTGTCGATCTTATTGAATACATTTACTCCTTAGTATTTCACGATATTCTATGTAATATTGGTAAATATATATGTTAAAAATGAGATGCCTGTGCCATTTTCATTTTACCCTAATTTAGAAGACAATTTATCCATATCACCATATATATATATATATATATATATATATATATATATATATATATATATATTGATTAATAGTAGTTCTCGTTTGGAAAACCTCGGATAGCTCAACTTGCTGATATGTCAGGGCAAATCGGTAACCGAGGTAAAAAATGGAAATAAAAAAAAAAAAAAGAAAAACATCAAAACAAGACGAAAGAAATCGTCAAGTGCTTTAAACCCCCAAATAAAAAAAAAAACTTACAGTGCTCAATACGCTAAGTAGAAGGATAAACTTGAATAAATCCTAAGGAGCCAGGCAAACCCACCTGGGCAGTTTACCCTGATGATCCATTTAGGTGAAACCTAAGTAGGTTTGCCTGGCTCCTTAGGATTTATTCTAATATATATATATATATATATATATATATATATATATATATATATATATATATATATACGTATGACTGGTGTTCTTTGCACGTTCCCCTAGATTTTTTGCACCATTTATAAGTCACGATTTAACATGGTTATTTAAGGACGTTTCTTGAGCTTTAGGTTAATCTTTGGCTTTGTAGCAACTTCGGTATTGGGAGAAACTACACCTGCTGCTGACAATTGTTTTAAATTCCTTCTTTCCTTTGCTAAATCTGTTATAATTGATCCATACATCGAGATATCAGAAGTGTTTTATAGTTTCTTTTGTTTCTCGACGCTACTGTTTTAGATATGGGTGCAATTTATGCTACCAAAGCAAAGACAAAACACAACAACAAGAAGGCGAAGTAATAGAAGAATTCAAATTATGGTCCTGTCAGAAAATGCCCAATAAAAATAAAGGAAAGAATTGATTGGTTTGGTTTGCTTTGTTTCACGGCGTATCAACCTCAATGGTTTATTCAATGCCGACAAAATCTTTTATTGCTGCTAATTCGTTTTCACTAATGTATTGCTGGTAATATTTTATTTTTCAAAAACGTATTGCTGGTAAATTCAAAAATCTGTAATATTTACCTGTAATATTTTTCCAGATATGTATTGTTTGTAATATGTTTTTCTTTTTTTTAAGATAGTGCTGCTAATAATTTTTTTCCTTCAAAAATTTATTGCTGGAAATAATTTTTACACTTTCATGGTCGTTTGACCCCCGTTTGGAAGTTGACTATTTGCCCATAGCTGGGAACTTAACAGGGTGGACCTGGGAGCACCAGCAATTATCAGGTGGTTCCTCGCTACTCAAAACCTCCTGAGAAGAGGCCTTGCTGTTGGACGTAGTTTATCGTCTTATCCAGTAAGGGAAAAGAAATGAAAGGTATTATTGAGTTTTATGAGGAAATACTGCAATCGTACTTCTATGATGTGCACAAACATTTGAGAACAAATTTTACTAATGAAACAAAATATGTCCTCAGAATTTCAAATGTCAGGAAAAAAATATAAATATTAATAAACTAACAAATGTAGAAAGGAATATTATTAACGGAAAATGGGTTGATTGATGCAGAGTTCGTTGAGGAAATGTTAAAACTGTACTGAATAATGAATTAGAATTAGCTAATACCAGAAGAAAATTGCGGAAGTAAGAATACAAATTGATATACAGAATGATGCCGAACTTGAAAGAATAATAAACATTATACATAAAAAAGGGCAAAGAAATTTAAAACGAAAACCGTGGCGGAAATGAAAAATCTAATTAGAGATCGAGCAAGGAAACAAAAGAAAAGGAAGAATTAGAGAAAAAATGATAGAAAAAGAAAATTATTATTAGAAAAGTAATGTAAATCAGTTAAAAAAAAAGATAAAAACAAACGTATTAAATATCACCACTCTAAATAAAGTAATATACTTTGGTGAAACAGTTGTAATATTAACACAAGGCCCCAAAACAAAAGCCATCCTAAGAAACAATAAATCTCCATTATGGCAAAGAGAAACAGGGTACAAAGTTGCGGTTTTTCGGGTAGAACTCTCCATATTAGATGACGTAATAATAAAGAAAGTAATTGAAAGTCAGGAGATTGTTTAAATTGAAACGTATACGTATTCCGGAAGAAAGAAAATAATAATGTAAAAATGAACCCTAAATCAATATATCGAATTAAAAGCACACATAAACCGCATATATGAGAAAAGAAATAAATTTTATAAGAAGAATCACTTCCAAACTAACAGGGGAATTTTCTGTACAGAAATAGAGAAGTTAATACAGGCTAGAGAAAAAAAAATATCAAATGAAGGAGGGAGTATTTGAATACGGTATTGAAAATGAAACAAATTATACAAAAGAGATCAAAATTGATTAAAACCAAAGGACCAAATTATAATAATGTGTCTGTTGATCTGTGTCTGTTCAACAACCAGATAAACAAACTGTGAATTATACACCAACACTTGTACGCAGAATTTAGTTACTGTTTCTGGCAGAGAGTGAATAATCTGGTTTGATCAATACTTTTAATAAGGTCAGGACGCTCAATCACTCAATCACGATATCTTATGACTTCGTGCTAGTGCAACCGTCGACGGATTCCGATAGAGGTCCCCGTCAACCCGATTTCTCTCACATTCTTAAATCAGCACATGGGGGACTGGTTATAACGTTCGCTTTCTGACACTGACTATCGAATCTCACATGTCAGATGTGTTAGGGAGGTGACTTCTGGATGTCATCCGCTTGGCGAGGCGATCTGATCATGCGCCAACGTTGAAAGAAAGAGCCCTGCCTCCTACCAAGCGCGCGCACACACACACACACACACACACACACAGAGAGAGAGAGAGACAAACAGACACACACACACATATATATATATTTCTATGTAATTATATGATATCAATCTATCTTGAATAAGTATATTATATGTACAGTCTTCAATATATGGAGCATGAAGTTTATACGGAAAAATAAATATTCTTCTTAGAAATTAATCGCAGAACAGAATTATTGTAGAATCTATTTTTGGTGTTACAGTTAGGTTCTTTCTCTTCTTTTCTCTCTCTCTCTCTCTCTCTCTCTATATATATATATATATATATATATATATATATATATATATATATATATATATATATATATATATATATATATATATATATATATATATATATATATATATATATATAATGGTACACAATGATACCGTTGTCGTTTCGATTCAAATCAACGCAGCTCAGTTGTGTAGCATTTTTACATGCTTTTGATGTAATATCTTAAAATATTATTGGTCTACTTTGCATTGACCCCTCTTTTTAAATTAAATATTACGAACGCGTTGGAATTGTACTCTATTCATTCTCCTTTTAGCTGGATATATATAAGTTAAAGCACGCCAGGTTAAATGACGGCTCCGTATAGGATACAGGTTCGATTCCCGTCGGAGGACGAATATTTTCTAAGAAATTTTTTGGGACATTCAGGCCGGAAAATGTTGTTTAATACTGTTTATTATAAACAGAACATTTACTTAAACATTTATAAAAGAATATATATATATATATATATATATATATATATATATATATATATATAATTGTGTGATTAAAGAGATTTCAAGCAGCGCCTGGCGCTTGTGGTGTGGAAAAATATATATTTATTTTTGGTTATGAATATAGCCATAGTAGTTTTGGATGTGATTGTAATTATTTTGATATTGTTAAAATTGGGTAAATGTTTTGGATAGTAGATATTAAGGAGTTAGTAGGTAATATCATGTATGATTTTATTTAGTTTATTGCCATATTTATTGTTGGTGGTATTATTTATGTCATTTTATTTCTGTATTTGTATAATTTATATGCTCTTAGCGTTCTGAATAAAATACGTATTATACTGTAAGATTTTAAAGGTTATATATATATATATATGAATAGATAGATAGATAGATAGATAGATAGATATTGATAAATATTCATATTATTCTTTACCAGTAGAAAGTCGTCGATTTTCATGCCAAACGCAATATTCAAGTGCTGAGTGTAGACTGACCGCTGCGTAATTTAAATTTTAAAAAATCTGGTTATCGCAATGTAGGCGCAAGCATATATTATATTCGGGGATTTCATTGCTTTTATTTTTATAAATATATTTGTCATTGAAAATGAATGGGGTATATATATATATATATATATATATATATATATATATATATATATATATATATATATATATATATATATATATATACGAGTCAAGTCTGAATAAAATTAACATTTCTGATTTAGAAAAGCAAAATATCTGAAGATATCTAATATTTCCTCGGATCTCCGGCATTAAAAGAAGCAAGGAATGTATGTATGTGAGTTTAAAAATTAAAAAAAAAATTAATTTAGCTTTTTGAATATTAACTTTTTATATTAAGCATAAAGGCCGATTAATGGTCCTTTAAAAAAAACAATTAAAAGAAACCATAATTTGCATTAAAAATTATTCTGAATCAACGTATCTCAGCAGATATCTATTTTAATGCCTACATGTAACCATCAATTAACTTCCTTTGTTCAATAAGCTTGGGGTATTTAACTGTTTTAAGATAACCAATTTTTTAGGGAGGCATAAATTAAATCTATAGTCTTGCTACTATACCTCACGCAATAATGTGTGTATTAGCAACATTCTTTAATTGCCAGAAATATTTTGAGAAAGCAGTGCTGTTCATGTATTTTATATTTCCTATAGTCATTCGATGATGATAGAAACAAAATTTCCAAGGATTTTTAGTGGAAGCAAAATAAAATTTGACATTTTTACCTGAATGTATACTAGCTCGGTATACAACATTATTATTAATAACTGTATTCATAACTGCTCTGGCGTATCGAATGTAAACAAATGACGTCATATGTTAAGAAATGGACAAGGTCCGACAATTTATTTATTAAAGACATTTTTATGTTTAACATTGTTATTTATGTACGAGATTCATGGAAGATTGAAGTTTATAAACAGTAAATTCGACCTTGCCTACCGTAAGGTTCTTTGTGGCCGAGACGGTTAAGGCACGTCAGCGTATATGACGGTTCCGTATAGGATGCAGGTTCGAATCCTGTCAAAGAACGAATATTTTCTATGAAAATTTCTCGGACATTCAGGCCGGTAAATGTTATTTAATACTGTTTATCATAAACAGAGCATTTGCTTAAATACTTGTATTTATAAATAACAACGTTAAACATAAAAATGTCTTTAATAAATAAATTGCCGGACCTTGTCCATTTCTTAATATATATCACAAAGAAAAATTTATACAAAGAATTAAATAGCGAAAGATGTTGATTTTTAAATTATGCAATTTATTGATAGTTGCATATAAGTTTTGGAGATTCAGTAATGAGAATAATAATAAAAAAAAACATCTTTCGTTCTACACTTATTTCGTCTTAGTGTTTGCCTATTGCAAATTGCTCCCTGAAGATGACAATTTGAAATTATCGAAAGTGCTTTTATCTGACAAAAACGTGAATATAAGGATCTTATTATTCAAAGGATTAATAGTAAAACAATATCTCAGTAAGTTCTGTTAGCAAAGTGATTTCAACATTAATAACATTAATATTGCAATTTCATTCTTTGTATAAATTGTTTCTATATGATATAAAATATAAAATGCACACTGATATATATATATATATATATATATATATATATATATATATATATATATATATAAATTTCATCTGTTTAATAAGCATAAGAAAATTATCAAAGACAACAGCATCAATTTCACTCTCTGCATATTTCATCGCACTGGACCATAGTATTAATAATATCTAATGCGTCATTTTAGATCCAAAATAAGACTCATTTAACATAGAAGGAATTGTCCATGAGTAACCCAATACTCGACAACGACTTCCGTCAACGTAAAACGGCGATATAAGTTTATTCAAAAGTAATGCTGTCAGTTGATATTGACATTTGTATTTCAGTGCACAGAAAGGTAGAAATCAATGAAACAATAATATTTTTTTATGGTAGACATTATTCTGCAAGTGTACCAAGTCATTTTACTTGCATTGTTGAAAATGTCATCCCTCGTGATCAAAGGACAATTGATACCGACTAGCTGCACGATGATACACGACCTTATGGAAATCGATATTAATTTCCTAAACATTGCACTGATTTGAGCCTTCAATTTCTGGAAGATACGAGTCTTTTGATGATAAACACACTCTTTGAAAAAAAGACAATTTGGAGGTGTAAGGTCTGGCGAACGTTTCGTCTACTCACCCCATCACCCTCCAAGATTTATCATCAAGCCATTGACGAAAGAATTAACTATGATAATTAATAATCTGCAAGACAAATATTATGAATATGACTTTCCAGAATCTGTTTCTTTTCACTAATGATCACTAAGTACAAGGCCCAAGAGTCATTCAAGGTAGAAAATAATTAAGGTTGTTCTATGATTGGTAAGAAGAAGAGCTCTTGTGTGTTTACTCCAAAATATAGCGGGTTTCGAAAAGAAGCTTTCCGATGGGATCTTTCAGTCTTATTAATGATGTTATTTATTGCTATAGTGTGTCCAGGTATGTGTGGTATAACAGTTCCTAGCTGTGAAGGTCTGAACTAGTCAAAATAAGGAATATATCTCATAAAAACATTTGTCAAGGGAATACCGATAGAGTAGAGAGAAGCTTGAAATGTAGGTTAGAAAATAGTTCATCACCCAAAAGGCCGTATAGACGCCTTTGAACTCTGCCAAGTGTGGAAGCTGAAAACTGAGTAGCTCCTTTCCAAATACGGCAGCAGTCCTCCATTGCTGCATTTCAGCCACTCTGTGTATATTTGCCCAAGCCGTTGGCGGGTTTTGGCGGATTTACCAATCAAATCACCCGAATGTTTGGACAAGGAATGCATACTTTACTCATGCGATTAAAAAAAATATTCATCTTCAACCGTCAAAAAATTGGTGAAGTAGAAAACATTGCGAAATGTTTGCGGGTCCTTCCGACAGTAGAATATTCTAGAATACACGTCAAGTAAACAAGCTCCCATGAACCAATGATAAATTATGCTTTTCAAGTGGTTTCCATGTTTGTACGAGTCAGGTATGAACGCATTCCATGTGAAATGTTTCGATTAATTGTGCCTTTAAGGACCTTTGAAAGAAGAAAAAAAATAAAACAGTCAATCAAAACATGTCTTCTTGATTTTCACAGAAATAAGTTAATGTAAAACATCATATTAGAAGCGAACAATCACAGGCATTAGATAGAAACAGAAGTGGGAAGATCGAATGAAGGAAAGAGATGAAAAGAAAAAAAACAAACGAGTCGAAGAGATATAAAGATATATGAACAAAGTGAGAAAGAGAAAGATATGTCAGTCTAGATGTAGGAGAGCAGATCAAGTATCGGTTTGAGGAAGCAATAGAAGGAAAGAGATAAAGCGTGAGTGGGAAGTGCAATAGAAAACAATAAAAGAGAGAATGAAACATATAGCGAAACAAAGAAGGGAAGGAGTGAATCGGAAATAGCGACAAAAGAAAAGAGTTATAAATAATGAGAAAGAGAGAAAGGAAGATATAGAAGAGTTGAGAGAAAAAAATAGTGAGAGATTATTAGAGGGAAATGAAGGGAAAAGAGGGAAGAACGAGAAAAAAATGTGAGAAAGAAACAGAAAAACCAAAATAGAAAATGATTGAGAAAGAAGAAAGATACAAAACAGAGAGAAAGAAGAAAGGTAAAAAGCAGAGAGAAAGAAGAAAGGTAAAAAGCAGAGAGAAAGAAGAAAGGTAAAAAGCAGAGAGAAAGAAGAAAGAGAATAACAGAAAGCAGGAACAGGGAGAAGGAGAGCGAGAGACAGAAGAGAAGAGGAAGAGAGGGATACGCGAAGAATGCAAGCAATAATGGCATAAACGAAATTCTTAATATATGTTTATTGTAGTTTTGCAAGAAGGAAAATAGTCTTGAAAATGGCTAAAAATGAAAGAAAAAAATTAAGAGATGATTATGTTAATTGGGAAGTAACTGAGCCTCAAACATATGTAAAGAAAAATGAAGAAACTTCAAGAAGAAACCTGGAAACACAAGCGAATATTTCAAGAGCAAATCACACAAGAAAAGAAGAAATGTAACCATCTAAAAACATTGTTTACAAAGAAACTTTTAACAATATTCCAATTTAAATATTCAACGTTTCACGTAAGCTGTCTTCAGATTTTTAAAGTAATATTCATGTTCCTCTATGCATCCTTAAGTTTGGGGTCAATCATGGCTCTTCACAACTGTCCTTTGTAACTATTTGTAAATTTTTTCTTTTTACTATTACTCCAAGTACTTATTACAACCAATTGCATCAGTGATTTTTAAATTGAGTGGTACCGTCCCAGCCCTAGGAACGGTGGAAGGATCCAAACGCCTGATAGAAAAAAAAAAAAAAGCGGACGAGCAGAGGATGGCAGGGGCAAATCTGAACCGTAACATACACCAGACGAAGACATTGTACATGTAGTGTATCTTGCTTTCACTTAATACTGTACCTAATTTTTATAACAATTACTATGGTATATACTAAGATACTCATTTGAAATGCAATACTAGCACCAAGAAAATGCAATCAAACGTTAACTATATATTTTAGGAGAGCGTTAAGGTTGTTCCTATTGATTTGCTGGGTCGACAGGCTAGTGTTTTGAGACGCGTTGGTTTTGTGATTTGATACGCGTTACGGTCGTGTTTTGGCAACCCTAAAACTTCGGGAACCACATGGTGACACCAAGCTCGTTAGGTAGGTTATTTGGTGTTTATCCTGTCTCTCCTGCCTTCAGTATGGCCAGGTGAGTAAAATGTTTTTTCTCAGCCGCATTTTCCTCATTCAGACAACCACTTGCTTGGTGGCCCATGTGAGTATAGTTTCGCTCTAGCAGAAACCCATTTACATTTTTCATTTTTTTTTGGTTATTTTTTGTTCTTTTCGTTTTTAAATTTTTCTATTGTTTTCAAGACCCCCCCCCACTCAAAGGCATTTTGTCCCAATGATTCTCCTTATTTGATAGTTTAGTAAGAAATCCCGGTTCGAAAGTTAAAAAAAGAAAAAAAAAGGGAAAACTGGAAAAGTGGAAAATTAAATGTCTTTGACTAGACGCGAGGTTGTCTTGTCAGTATTCTAACGATGTTGTGACAGTATCTTTTTGCTTGATATACTGTCTGAAATTGGAATTGTTTTAGCCGCTCCATCTCCTCTTTCTAAATCTTATTGAAAGCATATTTCCCAAGCCCAGTACTTGGTGAGGGCGGAAGAATTGGCCGTTGATTCCCCCCGCCCCGCAACCAGGTCGATGCTTGTAAGCCGTACATTCAGTCACCATCATGAGGAAGAAGGCAGACAACCACTTGCTTGCTGGCCTATGTGAGTATAGTTTCGCTCTAGCAGAAACCCATTTACATTTTTCATTTTTTTTTGTTCTTTTTTGTTCATATCTTTTTAAAATTTTTCTATTTTTTCCCTCCCCCGCCACTGATAGGCATTTTGTCCCAATGATTCTCTTTATTTGATAGTTTAGTAAGAAATCCCGGTTCGAAAGTTAAAAGAAAAAAAACGGGAAAAATGGAAAATTAAATGTCTTTGACTAGATGCGATAATAAATCCGGGTAACCATATTTTCAATTTCTTTTTAGAATAGACAATGGTACTTATACTAAGTTAAAACTTAATGTGATAGGGTATAGCCAAGTGTGATCCAGGACTCCTTACCTGTTATCTCACCCCCCAATCCTTCCCTCTGTTTTTGTCGTCTTTTTTTGTGTTATCTGTAATAGGAGTAGGTAGTCTCTTCTACCACCCGGTCAACACTCCTCCCCCTTCTATTGGACATGAGTAGAGGCTTACGCCTTGTTTCCTGTCTAGGAAGGGTTTCCCGGTACTGTTTCTCTCTCTGGCCTCTGTATTAGTGCAGCTCTGTTTCTCCCGTGATGTGTGCAGTCTGTGGCAACATCTCTTCATTCTGAGGGTACACGGTTGACAGTTCTCTGGTTGCTGTTTCCGACTGGTAGTTAGGAGCCCTAACTCTTGCGTAGCGTCTTGAGCGGCCGCTCTGATCAACAGTTGTATAATACCGGGGTGTTTGGAGTGCCATATCGCGCATGGAAAGGTATCCCTGCAGTCACCTCCGGTGGGCAGTCCTGAGGCCACATAATAATGCAGATTTTGCCAACTCCTCTCTGCCTGCGTCACGGTCGAAACTGTCTGTTTCTTTTACTTCAGGCCTTCTCATCTTACAAAGACAATTCAACATGAGTTACAAAAACCGAAAGATTAATCCTAAACCAGCCTCTCAAAAAACACCTAAACCCCTCAACATTTCGTTCTCCAACATCCGGGGAATTAGGAAAAACTTCTGCAGTCTGGAATCTTTCCTCACTGCAAATGGCCCGGATGTACTGGCTCTCTGTGTGACAAACCTTGTCTCATCTATCCCCTCTTCTGATCTCTCGATCCCCGGCTATTTTCCTCTCCTCAGAAAAGACTCTCTAACCCACATGCACGGTCTTGGTGTCTACGTCAAGGAACATCTCCCTCTGGCCAGAGAGTCCTCTCTCGAATCGCCTGACCAGTTATACATGTGTCTCCGACTCTCTCCCTCTCCTCAATGCGGTAAGCTATCTCTTCTTCCTTTACCGCTCTCCATCCTCTCAAGACTGTGAGATACTTGATAGCATCTCTGACAGCATAGACAAGGCTCTCTCCCTCCACCCGTTTGCTCACATTTTTGTGTTTGGTGACTTTAACGCCCATCACACCTTGTGGCTTAAGAATGCGACTACTAACCATGCAGGCATTCAAACGCTTAATTTTTCAATCTCCCATTCCCTCACACAGATAGTTAACTTCCCCACTCGTTTTGCCTTCAACCGGGAAGGTAAAGCCTCTCTACTCGACCTGTGCTTTACCTCCATCCCCGAATCGCGCAGCGCCTCGCAACTCTGCCCTTTTGGTAACTCTGACCATGCAGTAGTATCAGTTAGCATCACCTTTAACTCCACCCCCTATAAAGAACCTCCTACCACTAGAACTTCGTTCAACGAGCTGACTGAGACGCGTTCTGTGATTTCCTCCGCGATGTCCCCTGGGATGGAGTCTTTAAATTCCCCGTCCAAGAATGTGCTTCTGAGGTCTCTTCCTGGGTTAAAGCTGGAATCGACGCTTTCATTCCATCAAGGAAATATAGGGTCATGTCGCCCCCACCCCTTGGTTCTCGGCTGCTTGCTCAGACGCCATCGCCCATAGGAACCACCACTTCCACCTATAACGTAGCGACATGTCTGACTGCAATAGACGTCTCTTTGCCTCCGCCCGTAACGAATGTAAGCGTGTCCTCAATGATGCTAAGTCACTATTTGCGGTTCGAATGAAGGAACGTATTGCATCTCGCAAATTTGGCTCCAAAGAATATTGGCGTCTCTGCAAGAGCGTAGTGAACAATTGCAAACCCTCTATACCTCCTTTATTCAACCAGTTCGAAGTCCTGACCTCCTCTCCCGACAAGGCTGAATGCTTTGCTCGGAAATTTTAAAAAAAAATATATTTCAATTGTCTTTTTCTGGTTCTAAGTGAAAGTATACATTTTCTTCCCAACTTCGTCTTTACCAACATAAATACACTTGTGAATAGTTTTTGAAAGTTTTATTTAACAAATTTGGCAAAATCTATTTGTAGTTAAAAATATGTGATTATCGACATGTGAAGAATAACTGAAAGCCCATTAACCAGAATGACGTGATCAAAACAAAAAGGTCTGATGAATTGGATCGTATTTACGATTCCAATGGAATAAAAGAAATTCCGAGCGGAACAATTTTATTAGATTTAGGTATACGTACACACTTGTGCAAATTAACTGAAACAAAACAAAAAACTCCGTTGTTTACCTTTATTCATAAATTTTTCAATGACGCATGGCTCAGCGCACATGTTAGTACTTCGTATGTCCATTCCACGCAGATGGACCACAGATTCTCGATTGGATTTAAATCAGGAGAGTTTCCGGGCCAGTCTATAGTACATTGATTTACTCATTAGTAAGGCTTGCCAGTGTGTCCGTGAAGCGTTACAGTTTTCGTACGATTCTTTGGAGTAACGACTATTGCAAACAATGGCCATATGACAACTAATTGAGAGTAGAGACAATAGTGTCTGGACATGATGAAAATCTGATTCAATCACGGATGACACCAATATTTTTCATGTCCAAACGAATTCCATTATACACGCCGAAAATAGATTCATATTGCTGCACACGATTACAAATAACCTAATCTGAGAAAAATTGAAATCGATTATACATTGTCGATCTAGTGGTTCTAAAACTGATCGTACGAGGAAAGAAAGGAAAATAAACTGTTGTTTCAATTAATTTGGACAAGGGTGTAGTTTCCTTTATTGATTTTATTCTTCAATAAATAAAGCAGAATTATATTTTATTCTGTTTAGCATGCACTTTTAAATGACCAATGACTTGTGACCACTTTACAAACAACAATGTGATCATTTTTGGCTTAGAATCTTCAGGATTTGATGTAAAAAAATCCATGAACACGTTAATCTAGTTATCATCAGAAAAGGTTTTCCTAATCAAAATGTTTTGCAGTGATTGGGAAAAAGGTAATAATCGGTTGCTGAAAATTTTGGTGAATATGGTGGATAGAGTAAAACCGACCATACGAGATCCAAATATCTTCCCTGTGTTATTCTGACTCTATGTAGCACTTTGAGAGGAATAACTCTTTTCATTTAATCCACTTTATACGCTGCCACTGGCAGGCAAATCTAAGCTATGTTAATGCAATCGAAAATTAACTGTCACGTATGGTTAGTTTAAGGATTATATATTTGTCATTACAATGTTATGCATAAAACAGAAATTACTAATGTATAGGCAATTTCCCGGGTGCTTGTGTGTGTCTGTGTGGTCGGCAACGAGAGTGAAATCAACAAAATCCACGGTTCGAAATAACTGTTTAACAGCAATTAATTGTAACTGAAAGAGAGTGCCCAATAGTGGCATTTCGAGGGAAAAGGGTTAGGTTTCCCAGTTAACAGTTCTCCCCTTGAGTAGATGTTTTGTAGAGAGAGATTTCTCCGCTTGTTCCCGCAAAGAACGAGAAATCTTTCTGGGATAATGCTAGGACAGGTACATGTCTTCCGCTGCAAGAGTTGTGAGTTGTTCCCAGCCATTTGAAATGGACCTTGAAGGTAGCGGACACTGAAAAGGAATGTTTGAAAAGAGACCGAATCAGGCTCGGTCAGCGATTTTAAGGTTTCTGGGACTTCCGGTTGCACCCTCCTGTTTACTTCCGTTGCTGTTACTGCTGAATCGAGGCCCTACATGCAACAATAGCCAACACACAAGATAGTTTCTATATCTGATTCAGTCATATAACACTTATAATTTAGACACAACTGATAATTCTTTATATCAGAACTTGGGAAAATATTGCAAGTTCAGTGAACCCACTAGCTGTGATGCTGAACAAATCAACTGTCAAATCCCAACTTTTGACTCGATCATCAAGAAACTTCACAGTTGATCAGACAATGAAATCATAGATGTAGTGATTGAAACATCAAATGTATTGTAGTCCTAATAATTGATGAAATAATCACCATATCGATTTGTCAAATAAATATTTCATATTCTTTTTTTTTTTAAATATTATCAATATTTAAGTATCTGTCTATATTTGTGAGATGAGGTATTATGGACACTATTTGCATTATTCGGACTATTGACCTCATCTATGTTGCCATATTTATCACAATGTTTCGGCCGTTGTATGCTCCGGTCTTCTTCAGGTCGTTGGAATGTCGAACTGAAACCTTTATTTCGCTCGCTGGGATACACTGTTCTAGTTCCACGTGCCATTTCTGATGGATGACAGTTATCAGTTATCTCCTGTTAATTCACCTCTCCATGTTTTTCACTGTCTTACCCAGTTATTGAACTCACAATTCTTTGGGTCCTGCCAGAGGATCTAACCAACGCTTTTATCCACTGTGTAATGAATATCAGTTATCAGTTATCTCCTGTTAATTCACCTCTCCAAATTCTTCCAAGGCCATAATTGTTTTGGAGAACTTGTCCTCATCTTTATTGTCACCCGGTGGCTAGGATCAAAGTGTAGTATCTGCGCTTTGTGAGCTGCCGGGTCGGGTGTCTGTCAAACTCTCTGCTTGTAGAGGGGAACCCGGACGAAGCTCCGCCGAAGGGTAGGGTTTCGTTGGGGGAGGTTGACGGAACTGGCCCGCCTCTGCGGGTTTGGATGGTTATTTATTTTTGGCTGGGCCTACGGGCTCAGAGATACCCACATTAAAAAGGCCTTGTGCCACATTCGATCCTCGTGGGTGGATTGATAAATACCATCTTTATTGTCTCCATGGACACGCGTTCCAGTGGATAAAAGCGTTGGGTGAAGTAATCAAAAAAGTGACTGGACCCAAAGAGGTGTGAGATCAATACTTGGCCACAACAAATTTGAACAAAAAAAAAATTACAAAAACAAAAATTTAGAGGGTTCAGTTACTAAATAGAATTAACTGAAACAGAGATATCCAGAAACGAAATTGAACTTGGAACTAAAACAACGTAACCGCATGAACTAAATAAAGACTTCGGTTCAAAATTTCAATCTATATCGCCTGAAGAAGGCCGGAACGTAGAACAACTGAAACGTCGTTTGACAATAAAGATGAGGACAACATTCTGAACAATGTAAATGGTATAGTTAACTGTTGTCTGTAAAGTCTTGCATACAATTATGCTAAGCTGCTTATGAAATCTATGTTACGTGTTTCACGTTTCTAGGAAACCCAGCTTTCAATCTGACGTCGTCAGTGTATAAAGCGACCAAATAACACCGGTATTGTCCTTTTTTATTACTTAGTGTCTTCTTTCCTGTTCTTGTATTCATTACAAATATTAGAAAGAAATAAAAGAATAACAACAAAGAATTTATTGACATAGACATATAAAATGCCTTCTGCCTTTTTCTTAATGCGCATTTAAGTCACTTGTGATGTTTTATAGGCATGTAAGTAATCAATAATTTATCTTAAGCCATCTTAGGACTGTAAAATGCGGCAAGGAAATGCTGGAAGCGGCCCTATGCCAAGACTGCAGAGAAACACTCACGACAGTCGTTTCTTTCTGTGCATCAATATTTGATTATTGATATCCGAGCATCTTATATAACCATGACATGTTAATGCGTATAAAATTTGTATAGCAGCCAGTGATAAGTTGGAGTGAGGTCGGAATGCAGTCTTGAAGACCTTAATTAGGCCTTTTAAGAGAAATACGCCATTTATTGATAACGCAATTTATTCTTGGAGATATTTAAACAGTTTATTTATAAGTGACGCCAGTTGGAAAACGAAAAGCTTTTTGCGAATTTATCATCTTGGAGAGTAAGCTTTTAAGTATATTTATCGCAAATTCTGTCGTAAACAAACTAAGATAATTGAGATTTTTTTCTCATTTTTAACGTTTAGCTCTGTAATATTGGATCCCACTATATTGTCTTCAGTTTGATGCGTCAGTCATCCCCCAGCCCACAAACGCAGGGTTAGAAATTTATTTCTTCATAAAATGCCGAAAGAAAAGAGATCGCTTATATACAGGATGGGGGAAAAGTCGTCCACCGTAGGGGTTAATGGATAGGTCAAGTACGTCCTAGTGAGTGGCCACAGTTCATCAGACCTCACACCCTTGGATTTTTTTTCTGTGAGGCCATTTTAAATCAGTTTCAATCAAATGCGCCCAAGAAATATTGAGAAACTTAAAGAAAGAATTGAATATGAATGCAGTAAAATGACAGAGGGAACTCTCCGATGTACTAATGAATCTTTCAGGCATAGAATTGAAATGTCTCTTGAGTATCAACGAGGGCATCTGGAACAGTACATATAACAATTAAGTAACTGGGAAATAAAATTTTCTTGTGTAATTATATTTTCAATAAATTATAACAATGGTGTGCGACTTTTGCCTCAGGTTTTTTAAAACGATCCTGTTCATTTTGTCTACACTGAGGAGACTATTAACGCAGGCATAGAAAACATTTTCTGAGTAGCAAGCCGCATAGAACACTGTGGAGTAATGGTTAGCGACACAGATTGAGGAATCGGAGAGCAGAGTTCGAATTCCAGTCAAATCCATTGCATTCACTTACGTGGTAACAACCTTTGGATAGTCACGAATGCTCTTCTTCTCCAGCTCTGTGGAGAAATAGCAGGACATGGATGACAACTGGTTTACTGACTACGGGAAAAAAAAACTGCCTCGTCAGTCATGTACCGAAAGATATATGATCGCCTAAGCGTGCATCACACATGGCACATAACTGATTGAAGCCGCACGAGATATAGTTCATCCTTCTCCTGTTATTAAAAAGATTCAAATTAATTTTTTGTTGAAGGTGCCTCAGCTATTTTTACATGGGGGAACATTTGATATTTTTCTTTGGAGAAAAATGCTTCTATAATTAAAAAATTAAAGTCTTGATATATTAACATAGATGTGAATGTGATTGGCATACTCCGGGTCATGTGATTAATTTCTTCTTAAATATTTGAATAAAATATAATTCTTCTCTAGAGAAAAAAATATTATGAACTTTTCTGGTTTCTAAATCAAAATTTATTGACACATTTGGTTTTCCTTAGTGAAAATCGCCAATGGTTTGAAATGAATAAAACGTTACCTTCGACGAACCTTTAACATTTCAAAAAAACACTGCACTTAATCAATATTTATGTATAACAGTGTGAGATTTAAAACGAATGGAATCAAATCAAACATTAAGAAATACTATTTTCCTCTTGAATTTAGTCGTGTTATTCAAAAAGTGAAACGGACCGCAAGTGGCCCGAAGGCCAAATTTTGCCCATATCTTTAAAACGCCAGATATATAAGCAAGCTATTCCAGTTTATACATGGAGGAGTTCCCAGACGACTTTACTTTATGAAATGAATGGAAAGCTCAAGTAATTCTTAAGTCTATATTAGCATGACATCTGACTATGACAATCGCCGATACCTGTTGTCTTTGAAATATCTCAATCTCCAGCGGTTTCCATGAAATTTTAACGGCGGAAAATTAATGTCTTGTCCATGTCCCCACCAGCGCTTCTTAAACTTTTTTCATTCATGACTCCATAATTCATCATGAGAATTTTCGAGACCCCAGGTACAATTAAAATTCATCCCTTGTTACTGCACTAGTCGCAATGGCGCCGCACAAACGTTTTATTACCTCAACGTTTGCGTGGCGCGTCACGTTAAATATTGTGTGTTTGTAAAATAATATATAAACTGAAATTCAAGTGTTTGAATTTAATTTTCGGGGCCCCAGCATTTCGCTTCGCGACTCCATTTACTGTTCTACAGTAATGCGTACCATGCAAGATTAATAAAGAGAATGGAGTTGTTTAAAGAACAAAAAGGACAAGAGAATAAAACGGTTTATACCTCGAAGTCAATTTGGAATGATCTTAAAAGAGTCATTCCCAGCAAATAGTTTATACCAAAATAAAAACAAAAAGTTGTCTTATCAACAGCGCATGGTTGACTTGGAAAACTTCTTTCACATCACCGTTAAGGTGAATGCAAGATCATATAATTAATTAAATTTGGTGTGCGGGCAGTGTAATGGATAGCGACTTGGAATGAGAAATCAGCTAGCCGACTCGAATTCCATTAAGGTTCTTCACACTCATTTAAGCGCAAATATCATTCTTCGATATATATTTTTGAGATGAGGTATTGTAACTATTTACATATTACATTGTTCAGACTGTTGTTCTCATTTCATTGTATATTTACGACGTTTCGGCCGTTGTACGCCTCGACCATCTTCAGGTGATATACGTTGGATTTTCAATCGAACCTTTTATTTAGTCCATTGCGGTAGACTGTTCTAGTTCCACGTGCCATGCATTTTTGGATATCACAGTTTCAGTCAATTTTCTTTTAGTAACTTAACTCTTTCGTATATCACCTGAAAAAGGCCAGAGAGTACAACGGCCGAATTGTCGTGAATATAACAATAAAAATATGGATAAAGAACACACAATATAAATAGTGTAAATAATAAAATTAATATAAAAAACAAATGAATGCTACATTCCATCAATTATTCGTACAATCCCAAATATGTTTCAGATTTAAATAACGCACAAATGTTTGATAAACCAGAAAAAAGTCAAAATATTAATAAATTTGTCGCGTTTTTGTTACATGATATTTGATAAAATACATTTAACACACACACACACACACACACACACACACACACACACGCACAGAGATCCAGTACCTTAACTATTTTATATTCACTTGGAAACAAAAAGGCCATAAAATATCCCAAAACAAACTAAAAGGACCCCACCTGAGAAGCCGAATGGATCAAAAAATATTATCCTGTCTATTAATTCTATCACATCTACAGTCGAAATGAATCTATCTAAACTCAACAAAATTTGTTACAATGACATAGAAAAATAATAATAAACTTAGTCAAAACTAAAAAAGACAATAAGCTAAAACCTAAAGGAGGAGGAGTTTAGTCCAATGCCTTTAATAATAATCAAGAATACTTAGGAGAAACCTCAGGAAATTTAAGTAAAATATTATATGAACACAAAAAGGAATTTTTACAAAATAATTCATAAAATCCGTTGGTTGCCAACCGTAACTAGACTGATGACAATGTTGACATAAAAAATGCTAGTCTGATCAAAGGACAACATAATCCACTACGGCGTAAATGTCTAAATAGTGCCTTAATCGAAAGGTCATCTATAGTAAATTTGCGACTTGGCACTTTTCCTGGCAGAGATTCTAATATCAAAGTGTGGAATACCTACTTACAAAAGTGATGGAAAGAAAAAAAGAAAACGGCTCTAAATAAATTGATACAAAAAAATGTTCCTAGCACTCTCAAACGCTCCACATATAAACTTTTTTTTCCACTTTGTCATACAATTTCTTAAATACTGTTCTTGATATATAGAAATATATAACGTTATCGCATATATATATATATATATATATATATATATATATATACATATATACATATATATATATATATATATATATATATATATATATATATATATATATATATATATATATATATATATATATATACCCAAGTATATAATTGGTGTATACGGAATGAATTCCAATAACCAACAATTACTATTCTTAAAAGAGTGCTCAATAGAAAGTAGTGCAGATATAATTATTTTTTATATAAAAAAAATTAAATGTAAATATCTTATAAAATCACTACAAAAATAGCCATTTTGTTTCAGCACCCTCGGTGTCTTATCAAGTGATGATTTTGGATATAAAAAAATGCAAAAAAGATTTTTTTATATTCAACATCATCACTTGATAAGACACTGAGGGAGTTGAAAACAAATGGCTATTTTCGTAGTGATGTTATAACATATTTATGTTATAAATTTTTTATAAAAATATATATATATATATATATATATATATATATATATATATATATATATATATATTTTTTTTTTTGTGCTCCAGCCCTTTAATGTCATAGGCGATCATGGCTCATGGCTTTATACATCATACTAAGTGTTATCTTTGTGATATTTCTCCAAAGTCTTGTAATGTTATCCATTTCCTCAAGCTTGTTAGGTAGGTAGGTCATGTTTTGTTTTCATCTGTCCCCTTGCCTTCAGTCTTTCGTGTGAGTATCAAATTTTCCGTGCACTCTTTCCTCATTAATTTCCCCGGAAACTTTAACTGTCTCTTCCTGATGTTAAATATATATATATATTTTTTTTTAAATCTTCTTTAAAAATTCCTCACTGCTCACATTTTCAGTGTATAGTATTCTCAGCATCATTTTGTCAAACAACATATTTGTTGCCTCAATGCTCTTCTTCATCTATGAGATAATGTCCAACATTCACTGAATATAGTATGACTGATAATACGTAAGTATTCAGTATCCACTGCTATATTGGAGAACTGATATTACCTAATATTTCACTGAATATAATAAGACTGATATTACCTAAGTGTTCAGTATCCACTGCTATATTGGAGAAATGATATTACCTAAATTTTCAGCACTTTTTCCTTATTATTAAATTATTTCTGTTTGTTAACAATTTGCTTAGCATTTTGATGGATATCATCCGCTACACTAATGCGAATTTAGATTTCAGTCCTTTGTTAAAACACTTCTAAAAATATTTGGATTTTTGTACATGTTTGCTTTTGGCATCTCCAATTGAAAATTTGCATGTTGGGCTGATACTTTTGCTAACAACCATGTATTTTCTCTTCTTGCAATCGATGTTTAGTTCTTTCTTCGTTTTCTTTCACTCTCTTCTGTGTGAGTTATTATATTTTCCTTCATGTTGTTGCTAGCAACACTGTATTCTGCATATCTTACGTTGTTAAGACGGTGGGAACTAATAGTGAATCGCCTATCTGTATAGGTTTATATTTTTGAATAAATTCAAGTTTGATTAAAAGGTTTGTCGAACTGCTGGCGAAAACGACAGAGCACGGGATGAAGGGTAAAGTTGGAACAGGCATCCTTGTCATACACCCCTATTTATTTTTCTATATTTACTGAATTCATTTTCTATCAATCGGCTGGCGTTTTAGTGTTTGTAAAGATTCAGGAATGTTCTAATATCCTTCATAAATATGTCAATGTTACCAAGCATTTCCAACAATTCTTTGTGAGGTACTTTATGAAACGCTAATTCATAATCTATAAAACATAGGTACACATCTTTTTACAAATCTATTACTCCTTCTGATATCATTCTGAGCAAGAATATCGAGTTCTGGTTTTTAGGTTTTTTAATGAAACCTTGCTGATATTGTCCTATTTTGTGTTTAATTCTGTTGCACGATCTATTCATCAAAATTCGATGCCATGTTTTCTTATATGGCTCACTAGGCTGATTTTCCGATCTGGTTTTTCCGTATATCTTTACAGTGTTGACCATGTTTGCGGTAGTCTCTGAATATGGAATCCAGTGAAGTCCGTAATCTCTTCAATATCAGAGGTTGGCAATGTAGATTCGGAGAAAGTAACGGCTGCTAATTCTTTAAGCCTTCGATATCAGGTTGGCAGAGGAGATATTTTTGAGAAAAAACAAAATGGCTGCCTTTATACACGTCGCATTGAATATTTTGAGCTTTCTGATTGGTTAACTCTTCTATTGTGAACGATTGACTGGTTCACTAGTACACAATACCCCCAAAACTGCAACATACAGTTGTATATTTCACTTATTATATCTGTATTCCTGTTAATGCCAAAATCATCCAAGACTGACAGACTGTCTATTATGTTTCCTCTGGTCCTGTAACCTTGTTTATGTAAAGAGTTGTTGTTTCGTTGATATTATCGTTTGTAGAAATGCAGAACTCAGAGTCCAATTTCTTGAAATCTCAAAACTCAGCATCATTAAATTTTTAACACTCATTACCGGAAAATAAAACAAACGATGAAAAAACATTTCACAATAATAGATTTCTTTCTAAGTATTCAGGGTTTTTTGCTAGTAATCAGCCACTGATCATGCTTAAGCAATGCCCTGTCCGAGGAAAACCGGGTAATTTAAGCAAACGTCTACAATCTGAGATGTGTTTCATCTTTGAATATATCACACAGAGTTGATTTACCATAAAACACAATACAATTACTTAATCATTGCCAATAGACAACGGCGCACTCGTTCAATAGATATCCTATACTGTTCTGTGAACAGCATCTTTCTTTTATTCTCTGGAAACATCAAAGAACTATTTTCCATATGTGGACATGTTTGTTTTTTGTTTTTTTTTCTTTTGCTTTCATAATGTCATGTATCGGTTTGTTCAACGCCTACAAACGTGACAGACAAAGGAATGTACAGAAAATCTCGCAAAATGAAAGAGAAGAGAGATTAATGGATTAAGCATAAATTGTAATGAGGAGGCACGGTGAAGCAATAGATAGCGTCTCCGAGTGAGGAATTGGAGAGCCGAGTTCGAATCGAATTCCAGTCGAATCCATTAGATCCACTTCAGTGATAGTAACCCTGGGAAAGGTATGAATCTTTATATTCTTTCTACCAGCTATGGGGAAATAACAGGCCAGACCTTGGGTGGCAACTGGTCTAAGAGTAGGACAACCCTGAATTCAAAACCGAACCTCCAGGCTTCTTATAAAAACTGCAATTGCGGCCCTATGTTCCTCAAGGAATTTAAAGATATATATATAAAAGGTAGATATATATATAGTTATATATATATATATATATATATAATATATATATATGTGTCTTTGGTTATATATATATATATATATATAATATATATATATAGTTATATATATATTGTAAGAAGACGGAATCTTTGGTTTTCAGCAAAATGAACAACTCACGGTGCAAATTTTAAATAGTAAACATGAAACTCAATTATGTACAAAAGTGTAAATATGGGAAGTGTTTTAACGGTTGATGGAAGATGCAACATATGCGCGAATTAGATTGTCAAAAGATGCCTTCCAAACGCTAAGAAAATTATTAAAAAGCGGAAGAATGCCATTAGAATCAAAGAAAAGACACTGAATTGTTATGTAATACGAGTGAATGATGAAGACAGTTAAGTCAACATAAATGTGTTTCTACAAAAGGATGCTACGAATGCCATGTAGTGAATATGTGAATAAAGAGAAGGTTTTAGAGAATATGACCCCACAAATGAAAATTACATTTTTAATCAGAAAGGGAAAATATAAATTTCTCAGGCATATAATGCGAAACAATGCACTGGAGAATTTTAAACTCACAGGATATAATGAAGGAAAAAAGGTAGATATATATACATGAATGTATATATAAAAATAAAGGTTACAATGTCTTTTGGATTAACATTTGTCAAGATGCTTGTAAAAGTGATTGTCAGTGGGTGAATGATCAGGGCAATATGGAGATTGTGGCAAATATCTTATCCCAAGTTGGTAAACTTCTGCGGTGTCATCCTGGCATCATATGTCCGAGAAGTGTTCAAGAAAACGCATAGGAACTCATCAATTAAACATCACTGGTAACATTTTGCTTAAATCAATGTGAATTTCATCGAGTTACTGACAGTAGTATTCGGCAATGATGCACTGCTTAGATTTCAGAAATATTTTTCATGGATATTCACAAATTGAAGAACCACCAGTTACCCTAATCTTCTGTTGGTGTAATTCCTGTTTTGGAAAGATTTTGATTTTTTTTTCTTCACGATTGTTGTAAAGGGTCCATTTCACATCACAGGTCATTAGTGGATAAATAATTTAATCAATTCGAATTTCACAGATGCATCATCGAACACACTTAAAATTTTCGAAAACTTTAATTCTCACTGAGTTCATGTGAAACCCGTTTATCGAGCTACTTCACCTTGGCAACTTATCTTAGATGGTCCAAGATTGTGGGAATAAGAACGGCCATTTTGTGAGATAGTTCTCTGGCAATTTTGTTCGACTAGTATTTTAAGATGTTTTAGGTTCAGTTGCAGGATGACGTTCTCTACCGCTTTGATCTGCAAGACCTTTATTCACACTGCAGAAATTCAAGAACCAGCTTCGTACTATCGGATCTCAAATTGATCCTTCACCATGTGCTCTGTTAATGTTGGCATCTGTTCGACCAGCATTAGAATCAAACTTGAACTCATGCAAAAAAATAAGCGCATCTTATTTTATGAGAAGCATATAATGTTTTAAGTCAAATCTGAAACAGACTGATATATAAATAAAAATAACGAGGCTTATAATAATATATTAGAAAACAATATCTTTCCGTCTACATCAGACATTATTTTCAGAACAACCTAATGTATTTTGGCGAATTTCTTATCAATGAATTTTAGAGAAGAGGTAATAAGTTGGAATAAAATGTTCATATGAAAAAGCATTCTGTGATATTAAAAGACGATCATTAAATTAATTGAAATAAAAAGTTCATATGAAAAAGCATTCTGTGATATTAAAAGACGATCATTAATTTAATTGAAATAAAAAGTTCATATGAAAAAGCATTCTGTTAAGGTGATTTAACGGTAAAGAATTATCTTTCTATAGACAGATTCTACAGATGGTTCTACAGAATACATGGTAATAACTTCCCGTCAGTTTTCTATTATCTACTATGAAGGGAATTGTATATCAGATTAACACAGAAAAAGAGATAAATATCTTCTTGCTAATATATACATTATAATTTTAAAAAAAAAGTCATGTTCTGTCAGTTCCGAGACAATTATTGTTCTTCACACATTTATTTCCTTTATTTATCTGTGAATTTCCATGTTAATATCGTGGGTTTTTTTATTCAAACTTATTCATCTCCTTGACTTTACTTTCGTTTGAATTCAGATTTACCCTTCTTCCCGACTTCATTGCTTACCGTGTTACCAGTTACCAATACAGAAAAAAGCGGAAAATGGCTGGACAGCCAAGAACAAAAAGAATTCGAATAAATTTTTCCAAGCACGAAATGTGTGAAATTAATACGGAGGGAATGTGAGTGATTTGCAACTATAAAATTAGCACGGTGAATCCTAGCAGGGAAGGTATTTAGTCCGAACAGTTCCCATAAAAAATAGAATTAGTATTAAAAACGATGTATTTAAAAGTTAACGAAATCTATCAACGAGCCTGGTCAGTACCTTCAAATTGAAACTGGGATTAAAAAGAAGAAACTGAAACTCAAGGCAACAACAGCTGCATAAGAATTTGATGTAGAGATGATTTTTCTTTTAATAAATATCAGGAAAGTGAAATATAGAATAACATTTGTAAATAGGATGTGCAAAGGACAAAACGTCAAGTTAAATACAAGAATTTTTATTGCATACAATTTTATGTGCGAGGAAACATATTGCACTTTATCATACACATATACGCACGCAAACACACACACAACACACACACACACACACACACACACATATATATATATATATATATATATATATATATATATATATCGTGTGTAACAGCAAAATTGTCCAAATCGTGTAACAGCAAAGCTGTCTAATTATTAGATTAAGCTTTAAAATGTTGTATCTTAGAAATGATTAACGATATCTTACTGGAGTTTATCGAGGTTTTCATAGCACTATTGGACGCTGCCTTGAACAATAAGGATGTATTTACCTACAAATTAGTAACTTGACGATCCAACTTGGTATTGTGACCTTCTGATCCAGTTTTCCTCTCTAATGTTGCCTCTTTAAAATACCTATTCAACGTCGTTTTGATAGTTGTTGCATGGACTTTGAAGATGGAAGCCAGAGTATGAAGGTTGAGACCATTATTGAAGCCTCGAAGGGCCATTTTATGTCTCAACATTTCTCAGATGGGAAGAAGCAGTGTGTCTGACACAAAACAATTTTAACCTGTTCACATTTGAGCTGAATAACACAAAGGGTTTTTCAATTATTCTTACGTCAAATGGTGGCAAGATGGTTAATCTTCTTATTTGAAAACACGGAGAAAAGAAAAAAAAGTTTTTTCGGTATTAGACATTTTGCGAGATGGACAATTATACCATGCTGTTCACAAATTTTGTTGTTACACCCGTATATATATAAATATATATATATATATATATATATATATATATATATATATATATATATATATGTGTGTGTGTATGTGTTTGTTTGTGTGTGTTTGTTTGTGTGTGTATGTGTGTGTGTGTGAGTGTGTCTGTATATATATATATATATATATATATATATATATATATATATATATATATATATACAAAGTATATATATATTTATTTTTATGTGTGTGTGTTATATGTGGGGAGTGTTCGTGTGTGTCTGTATAAACCTGTCTCGGTGAAGAACAGCTTTGAATTTAAAAAATATAGTGTTCTTTGGAGATATTTCGTATGTGTTCAAACAACCTGAATTTAAAAAATATAGTGTTCAACAGTTCTCTCTGTTCCATTCCTCCGAAAACTGTGCTTAGTTGTACACAACCATCCATTGCTATAAGGAAATAATATATGTTTTTGAATCTAAGAACTGAGCCGGTCTAAATCATACGTCGGTAACGAAAAAAGATTTTTACTTATACTATTTTAATTTAGTATTTTTATATAAATCTTTTCTGCTACAAACAATAAGTTTGTTGGTATACTCATATTTGAATTTGTTTATTTTTGGACGCAATTTTCTTATATAAAGGGCTTCCAGAATTTTAAGATACTGCTTATTGTTATTTTAACGAAGTACTAATGCATTTTCCAGTACTATCTATCTAAACTATGAAAGTGGATATGAGTGTTCCTTTAAATGCTCTGAGATTGAACTATGCTCATTCAGTTGAGACGTAAGCCATCTCAAGAAAATCGTAGCAGTATAGCGAACATATCTATTAACATTTTTCTTGGAGATGTAATTTTCCAAAAGACATTTAAATTGCTATACAATGTTGGTCTTTTCTGATGCTAGTTGACAGAGAATAATTGTTTTGGAGGACTATTTTGGTTGTATTAAATTTTGTATAGAATATAATTAATTATATTTTTTTTACTTGAATCAGTGGGCGATATATTAGTGTTTATGAGTCTTTTCAAAATTTCTCCTCTTGCTTATATTTCGAATGTATTTAATTACGGTATAGTATGATATATTTATAGTTATTTGATAATGCATTATGTTCATTTTTATTTATGTTTATATTGCTAATATCTTTTGGAATTTGCTCATCAATAATATAATTAGGAAAGTCTTTATTAATGAGGATTTGTTTATTTTCTGCATAGAAACTTTTTCTTGTTGAATTATTAAGTTTCGTATAATAGCTATTTTGCAATAGTTACAACAATTAATATAATTGTTTTTTTTTTATATATATAGGGAGGCAGAAAATGTGTTATTATTAGTGTCTATCATTATATCAACAAACAGGATTTTATTGTCATTGACCTGTTCCTATGCGAACTTAAGTACGGAGATGTTTTGAAATATATATATATATATATATATATATATTTATATATATATATATATATATATATATATATATATATATAGATAGATAGATAGATAGATGGATAGGTAAGATGCAAACGAATAGAGTACAATTTCATACAAAGTTGTGCAATATTTTTATTTTAGGATATTATAATCGAAAACATGTCAAAAGAACGCTAAGCAATTGCAGTCGTGTTTCGATGCACATATAACGCAACGCATCAGGCGATTGTCAAAGACTCTTTCTGACTTCTGATCTTTAAGGAAGACATAAGCATTTTTAGTTTAAATTTTACCTACGCTATAGCTGATTTTGATATATATATATATATATATATATATATATATATATATATATATATGGGGGGAAAGAGCGTATACATATGCATACTAATTTATATATGCACATATTGGCAAACAATAACGACTCACGGACACACACGCGAATCCTACACAACATAGGAATTGTGTGTATGTATGCATATAGTGATTTACCAAGCGTAGCTCAGATGTGACACGAGGCCGAAATTATGGGGCACCCAGTGAGGATCGAACTAAATACTCAGTCATAATTGTGCTAGCAAGAGAAGCTTGCTAACCATTACACCACCTCGAGGTGCCCTTGCATGTGTGTATATATGTGCATACTAATTCCTCATAAAAAGAAATATGTATGCATGGAGATGGAATATATGTATACATACGCATGCTAACAGGAACACTCACACATTACAAAAATATGGAAATAGATCTAAGGACACACAGAAAACTTTGAAAGATAAGAATACGCATATCTTTCCTCACCCTTTCTCGGACCAATCTTAGTAGTTTTATTAGCCTTCACGCAGAAGAACTTTCCAATTTCAAGTTCTAGGAAGACATTTGTGTTACTAATATACGAAAAAAAGAGAATGTATAACGTCGATAATGTTTAACACCGAAAGACGGAAGAAAAATAAATTCCTTTTAATAATATGTGGAAATATCCAATCTTTGCCTGATGAAGTTCGCGAGTTCAGAAACACGTGTAGTAAAATTATGTAAAATAAAGCATGATATGTTTTATAATAAATCCATATTACAACCAAAACCGTTTGCGGTCGTCTTCTTTTTAATATATATATATATATATATATATATATATATATATATATATATATATATATATATATATAAAAAAGACATTTTTTAGGTTTATACATTCTTTTTTATAGATACAAATATTTAAGTAAATGCTCTGTTCATAATAAACGGTATTAACGACATTTACCAGCCCGAATTTTCGAGCAATTTCAAAAAGAAAATATGCGTCAGGCCGGTAAATGTCGTTAATACTGTTTATTATAAACAGAGCATTTATTAAATATTTGTATCTAAAAAAAAAGAAGTGATAAACATAAAAATGTCTTAAAATAATTGTCAGACTTTGTCCATATATATATTTATATATATATATATATATATATATATATATATATAGAGGAGAGAGAGAGAGAGAGAGAGAGAGAGGCAGACAGACACACAGACAGAGTGAGACAGAGACAGAAAGAGGTGTGCATAAACTCGATGTACAATTTAAAATAGTTGTAGCTTTGTGTAACTATATATAATATAGAAATAATCTGTAAAATGAATGAAATATAGTAATTTTTTAAATTGATCATTGGGATTGTTAATATTTTTCATAAATCTTTGTTCTATGGATACTACACTATCTTTACCAACATTTTGCCTACAAGACTGCAGCGTACCCTTGAAAGATACCATTACTTAATTCTTTTTAATAAAAAACGAAATATAAAATTCCTTTTTATTTATTGGTTTAGTTTGGTTTGGTTTGTTTTGTTTTACGGCATATCAGACTCAATGGATCATTTAATGCCGTCGACCTCTGTTTTTTCCTGGTAATATTTTTGTTTTGTCAAAAATCTATTTCTGGTAATATTTTTTTCATCAAAATTGTATAGTTAGTAATATTATTTTCAAAAACGTATTGCTGGTAATATTATTCTTTTTCAAAAACATATTGATGGTAAAAGTTTTTTCTTCAAAAATATATTTCTGTTAATAATTTTGCACAAAGAATCTTTGGTATTAAAACCTATTTTTACACTTTCAGAATGCTTTTTACCTCAGTTTCGGAGTTAACTATTTGCCCATAACTGGGACCCTAATAGGTGCTACCACCCCGAGTCAGGGTGGACCTGTGAACACCAGCAATTAAGAGGTAGTTTCACTCTTCTCAAAGACTCCTGATCAGAGGACTTGCTGTTGGACGTAGTTTATCGTCTTACCCCTGACGCGGATGTAGTTTATCGTCATACCCAAGACGGTTTCTATTTATTGTAATGAATTCTAAATATTTATTTTAAACAGCGACCGCAGTTTTAGCTCAGCCAAGCAAAGGAAATAATGTGCTATCTATACTATTCAGTTTATGGATTAGCAGCAATTCTGTAAACAAAAGTCATTTCTATGTTTCAAGAAATTTTTAAAAATACCTAAAACAAATAATAAATATATTTTCCATAGACAATAAATAAGCTAAACATATCTATATTTCTTATTCTATTTACATGTATAGTTTCAAGCTTACAAGTATTTTAAATTGCACACCGACGTTGTGTACACCATGTTTATATATATATATATATATATATATATATATATATAATTTGATTCATCATCATCCCCTGATAAGACACCAGAAGTGTTGAAATAAAATGGCTATTTTTGTAGTGATTTTATAAGATATTTATGTTAAAATTTTCGAATAAATTTTTATACTTGCTCTACTCTGTATTGCGCACTCTTCTAAGAATAATATTTTGTGATTATTGGAATTTATTCCGTATATACCAATCCTATACTTTATATATATATATATATATATATATATATATATATATATATATATATAAACGAATATTTACATGAAATATTTTGACATGTACGTCATATATTGTAAATATTCCTTATTATGATTTAATAAATATCATAACGTTATATTTATTTAAAGTATATTTACATTGAATAAATGCTTACATGGAGATAAAGATGCACATAAAACTTTTCTTTCTTTCTCGGTACAATTGTAAGCAATCTGCACGTAATTTACAATGCAAGCCAACCTCGCACGCAAACATTCAAACAGATGCATTTTTAGTCTTACAGCCTGTCTATATCGTTTCCTCTTCCTCGTTGCCAACCTGATCTCCTAAGCACAGCTCTACAACTTTAAACACAGGAAACATCTGTCCGAGGCAGATCTCTTCCCACAATTTTCAATAAAGCAAATCAATTTGCATCCAGGGAAGCCATTTTCTCAACCCCACTCAAGATGATTGGTCGTAGCTGGAGGTTAAGCCAATAACGCATGCGCGAAGCTCGTCTACCCGTTGTTGTCCGTGCAATCTATTATTGTGATATCCCTCGAAATGTTAAGAAGTCGTTTTGGTTACGATTATTTTTTTTTCTTCCTAGGAGATAAGAGATGAGGCTTCCAGTGGAACAAGAAACATCTATAAATATATGATACCTGTTTCTTTATCTCTATATCTAAGACAAATCCGATAAGCGATGTGTCTTCGAGCGTTATTTATCTTCTTGCTAGAATAGTCTTTTATGATACACTTTGGACAGAACATGAAGATAACGAAGTAATTTTAGAGAAAATGGAAACAAAAAGGACATTTATACATAACACGAGGAAAGAAAAACACTTGAAATTTCTGGTGCATATTATTAGAAAAAAGGGCTTAGAAAAATTGTCACCGACTGGATATATTGAAGGCAAGACTGACAGCGAAAAGCAGCGCCTAACCTATCTAACGATGTGTGTAAATAGTTGGTAGAACAGAGATAATATCGAAAAGACAATATTTATAAACAGCTATAAATAACAGGAAATTGTGGAGACACATGATCTCCAACGTACTGAAGGGACACTGAAGATCTCTACTTTGAAGTCACAATTTTTAACTCTCTCAGCTTGTATCCTTTTCTTAGTAAACGCATGATGAGAATGTCATAATTGATTGATTTGTTTGTTTTTATGGTTCATCAACACTTTTGTTGGTTTAAAGTCCAAAAATATGTTGCAGGATCATTCATTTTTCAAGCGAATATTAAGATTTTAGAAATAACAATGGTTTTTCTAAATACATTTCCTGTTATTTAACTCATGGTCGGTGGAATAGAGATGGATTCGTACATTTTCCAAGGGTGTGTTCGCTCAAGTGAATGAAAAGAACTCGACTGTCCAATTTCTCCTTCCGTGGAGAATGCGGATAACTTAGCTAAAGACGTGTTGGCAGAACAAGGATTAGTAGAGATAGCAACAACAACAACAAAAAAAAATTGCTATGACCTACAAAAGGCAGGAAATTGTGGAGAGCGATGATCGTCCACGTCCTGAATACTTACAGTACAAAGAAGACTACCAGTTGATTGATATCCGTTTATTTCGTGAGATAAAAATTGATAGCGACCTGTTTAATCAAAATTCAGTCCTTTGTTGGGGAGACTGGAGAGGCCACACCAGTACGCAGACCTGGGGCACGGTATATGTAGGCCGTGAGCTATCCATAGGGTTTCGCCACACCTTTCAGTTATACCGAACAGATCTAAGGACATACAAGACACTTGTATACAGTCTGACAGCTTGGCTGAAGGAGTTGTCCGTAGTGACAGTCAACTGTCTTCTAGACTCCACTCCGAATTTTCTGCCTGGCTTTATTTCCATAGTCTTTCCTGTGTTTGGATAAGACCTTATTTAAAATAAGGTTTCTCCACCCCTTCTAGATTAACTAATCTTCTTGGACTTCTCGCTCCAACTTCCCGAAAGAAGAAGAATATGCAACATTTACAGTAGTAGAGAAAGTTCATAATAAAAGCAATTAATAATATTTAACTCATATCGGTTAATATAAAATATTCGTTTTGTTTAATGAGTTAAAAAAAAATTTGTTCTTGTTTTCTCCATTACATTGAACATATATTCATTTTCGACATTCGTTGACAGAATAATTAGCGCTACTCTCGTTTGAACTTTATACAGTGAGATATGTGCCATGCGTGATACACGCGTGATACTTTCGATGACTGACGAGGCAGATTTTTTCCGCATTAGTTTGCCATTTCTTTTTGCAGTAGACCAGTTGCAGTCTAAGGCTATATAACACTGTCTGTCCTGCTATTTACCCATAGATGCGGTGAGGGGAAATAGAAGAAGATTCATAGCTTTCCCAAGCACGTAAGTGAATTCGAACTCGGCTCGCCGATTCTTCAGTCCGAAGTGCTATCCATTACTCCACCGTGCCACCCCTGCTGTATACAATCTTTCTTTAAAAGGAGGAATTTTTTCAACTCATTTCACCCCAAGGAATGCAGTAAAGCGTTTACTGAGTTTGTTTGTTTTTTGCGATTCCATAAGAGTCGTGAGCAGGAGTCACAAAGGTGTATGGTGATGGACGCGGCTGGGCAAAACGAGCCCTACTGCCTCTTGACTGCTCGTCGCAGATCCTCTTCATGTTGACGGTTGAACTCTGGAATGTCGGTCCTCACTCCTGAATGGTCGTCCGCCAGGAAGGTCGATTTGAGCAACGGTTACCTAGGTTTCAGTGTCGATGCTTCATCTGATTCTTTCCTCATGACAGTGGCGAGCTCGTCAAACAAGATGATACGTGGGATTCGAGTACTACACTTTCTCCCAGTACCAACTGCTTAATATATATATATATATATATATATATATATATATATATATATACGCATAACGAAAAAGATTCTATGGAATCAACCCCTATAAATGTAACTTGTGCAGCACCTTTTTTTTCTAGACATCATCTTACTGAATAAAATACTTAACTTATTCATTTTTATAAAAATTCTTACGACATACATACATACATATATATATATATATATATATATATATATATATGAAGAAAAATATGCGGAAAAAAGAAACAATAATGTATCCCACTGAGATAACCCAGATCGTATCTACTGTCATTGTCATTTGCAGTCTGTGAGAGAACTGACATTTGTATAGAGGTATAACTGCATTGAATACCTGGTGACAATGCGGAATGAGGGAAAACGCACCATTTTTGCAGTTAAAAAGCTAATTCATTTAATTGGGAGCCATGATCGTTTAAATAATTGTCACATGGCCGATTGGTTAGATCGGTCTTTTTCGGACCATGGGACCTGGGTTTGAATCTCACCCTGAATTATTCGTCAGGAAGGTTACTTCTTGATTCTATTAGCCATTGAAGGTAATCCCAGCATGCAGTACCATTGGAATGTGCTTGAAAACCATACTACCGGTTTACCGAATCTTTGTGGATGAATTTGGGTAGACATAATTACTTGGCAGACGTCATTAACGAGAAGTATTTGGAAGTTATCGGAACCAAGGTTTTTTGCTTACTGACCCTGTTCAAGGAGTTGATCACGCCAGTTATAACGCTCTCTCTCTCTCTCTCTCTCTCTCTCTCTCTCTCTCTCTCTCTCAGATACTGTTACTAAGATCCGCTTAACCTCGTTTCAGTATAAGCCACAGGTAGTCTCTGGTAGTGTTGAACAGACACAAATCTGCCCGAGCAGGCGTCTGCAACGGTGATTCGTTAACAGCCCGCATAAACAGGCGGTCAGCCATTAGTTGTTTAAATAACTCCGAAAGGAGCACTTAGTCGGAGAAACCATTACAATCCCAACATGCATCGTTATTAATGGGTAAAAACAAGGACATTCAATAGTCTATCTATTTTGTTGCCTCTGATCTCGCGTACTCCATTATTGTGAAATATGTTTTGCATCACAATTCACCGGTTTTATTTTGTTTTCCTTTAAGTCGGATATGGATTCGTCTAACTTAAACAAATACAGGCAAATATTTTTCAAAGCTTGTGTTAGAATGGTAGCTTTGTCTCGCAACAAATCTTATGTCAAGCTTTGCTTGCTGCCAACAACAAGTGAACTGCACAATCAATTAGAAATCTTCCATCTAGCCTGGCCAAGAGCTAGATGAGTGACCATTTAGGGACATCAGGTGCTGTAACCTTGGATCCATGGATTGTGTAATGCATAATGGTTCGGAATTGTTAATCGAAGATCCGAGTTTAAATTCCCGTTGGGTTCGTTAAGTTCACTTACGCGGAATTACCTTTAGGATAGGTATGAATCTGCAACATTGCCCTCCATCTATGGGTTAATTATTATGACTTTTATTACTAAATCATTGTTGTCTCCAAAAAATAAAATAAAACCACCACGAATGGTGGTGGTTTTATTTTATTTTTTCTTGGTTTCGGCGATATTGTTTGCTTCTCTTAACTTTTTCTATACCTTAAAAGCATTCAACTGTTTTATCATATCACAATTCTTTATATCAGCTATTTTAACTGCGTCAAATTAATCACCTTTTGTTCGAGCCACCATATTTTAATTAAATATGGCGTCCCAAGTTGATGTTCATATAAGCAGTCAGTGAGGAAGGGACCTGCAGTGGTTGAGCCAGCAGATGCCGAGCCGGGTAGTGAATGTATGTGTCCTCTTTCCATAGCCGGAAGTTAGTAGGATAGCAGTTCACCTTTTCGAAGCCGAAGGAAGAAATTGTCGATTCATTGAGAAATCGCATTATTTACTATTTCCCAATCATTGTCTTGAAAAACATTTGTCGTTATTCTTGTCGAATTCGATAAAGACCAATGAGACAAACCTGGGAACATAGCGAGTTTGGTGTATATACGAATACCGCCGAGCTTGGGTATCATCACAGCTTGTGCAGTGACGTGTGGAAGACATCGTTACATTTGCTGGAAATGTCGATGAAAGAATGGGGACACTGGAGTTATAAATTTCAGCTTGGAGTCAGTTATAATTCTAGGCTTCGGTATTTAAACAGTTGTTTATTTGCACGTAAATTCCCAATATATGTCAAAAGTGTTTATAACGCTATATCGTCACCACCCACGGGAATCTTTCACGCAATGGAGGATGGCTTCAAATTTTCATGTTGTATGCGACATATTACTGGCCATACCATCCGAATATCTCAATAGATACTGACCCTCATCAGAACAGGCAAAGTTTAACCAATCTTTATTGGCCAGAGAGAATTATCAGACGAAGTAATAAAAATGCAGAAGTATGTGCAATATGTTTTATAGATTAAGCAAAATCATTTGAGAAATTATAGAACAAGGATATATGTAATGCGTTAGGAAAAACATATGTATCTGGAAATGATCTTAGCATAATATCATAATTAGAGAAAACAGCCTGGATATGGATAGAAATAAAATTGAGTAACTACACAACAATAAAGGAGGATAAAGATGTCTCTTCCCTCTAGATTTATTCAACGTCTTCATAGAGTCTACCCTAAGGGAAATTGAAACCTTAACAGGATTTATTATAGTTGGGCATAATCTTAATAATTTAACATGCGCAGATGACACTGGACATAGTGTCATCTGCGCATGTTATATTGTTAAGACACTGGTTGACATAGAAAGGAAACTACAGGATATTCGACACAGGAAAATAGCGAAAAACGAGAAAAAAGGACTAAATATAAAGTATGCCTGACAGCAAGAGAAAACAAATCCAAGGTGTGAGCTATGTACTTGAGATTTCAAAATTAATCAAGTACAGAGCTGTATATATCGGGGAGTGGCTTTAACAGGGGATATGGAAAATGCGACACCGGAGTCCAATCGTGCAATGCATTAGATGCATTCAGAAAGCAAAACAATGTATTAAGCAACAGAAAATATTCCTAAGAAATAAAGAATTGCTGAAGTACTATGTGATATCCGCACACTTTTATGGTAGTAAATGCTGCACTACCCCCCCCCGACCCCGGTTAAAACTGGAAGCAACAGAAAGAGGTATATTGAGAATTCCATGGACGGATTGTGGAAGCAACGGGGAAGTTTTAAAAGACGACAGCCAAAAAGAATACATATAGTAAGGATTAGAAAGAGACAGCTGAAATCCCTTGGGTACTTAATGAGGGCTTAAAAAATTAGTCCTCAGAGCGCATATCGATGGAAAGAGAGATATATAAATGAATCGTGTAATGGAAAGCGGGAGATATATCAAAGAGAAAAACACTGCTAAGGGCCAAAATGGATAGAAAATGTCGGAGAGACATAATCTCCCATGTCTTGAAGAGACACGACACATAGAAAAAGACGAGAGCTTTAGCAACAGTTTATCTGATTTTATCTGATAGGAGGAATTCTCGGCTTGTCCTTTTGCTGCTGTCGCCAAAACGATTCAACATTCGACGTCTTGGGCTTTCAGGTGTGTTCTGTATAACTTCCTTGGATAGAGTGGTTATTTGAGCAAACTCTGCTTTTCCTTCAGTTAGAACCAATCCGGTCATTCTCCTCTAACCTCCTTTATCAATAAGCAATTTTCACCCCGAGAAGTGCCGCATAATGCATTTTAACTTAATATATTTTTGTGATAATTCTCTCTATACTCCAGAGATAGCTGTGTCTGAAAAGTAGAATTCTTTGAATACTTTCCTGTCTTACACCAACGAATTATTTTGTTCAAAGTATTTTGTTCAAAGTATTTTGTTCAAAGTTTCTTAAAATAATTTTCTGTCCTATACTAATAAATGAAATAAAATTCATCATGTCACCATGAACATATTTAAATACCTGCATCCCTTAAATTTATGTTACGCCATTAGCTGATTAGTAATTTGTAAACAATCATTTGTTCATGTATAATAATTAAACAATAATAAAGAACATTATGTTTCTAATTTCAGATATTCTTTCTCAGGACATGCCCCCAAAACTTTTTATAAAATCACGTACTCAAATTTAACGACATTTGAGAATATCTTGTTTTGTTGAAATATCATATTTTAATGGTCGTTGGACTTTAGTTTCTTTTTTATTAGAAGTAAAAGTGTTTAGAGAGTTTCTCGTATTAAAATGAATTCAATAATCTTTCATTTACAAAACATGATTGCAATTTCGAAAAAATGTTTTGTAATAAAATGCGAACTGCGAAAAAATGAAATGAAAATGCAAACATGGAAGAGAGAACGAAATGAAAAGCTGAATAAGTTGCGCATGAAATCTCTCTCTCTTTCCTCGAATTCGACGTTGAGGGTCAAGCAGATCAGTTCCCAGGAAACCGACAGCCGGACAACAGCACATGAGATTTGATTATAGTGGTGGGTGAAGGTTTCGTGCAGGACCATCCACACCTTTTGAAGAGCCGAATACAGAGACCTGGTGCACTACGTGCCACAAGGTCCCCAAACGACCCTCCGCAGGTTTTGAATTCAGAGTTGTCCTTCTCCTAAACAAGATGCCATCCAAGGCTATAGAACCCAGTCTGTCCTGCTATTTACCCATAGTTGGAGGGAGAAGTAGAGGATTCATACCTTTCCCAAGGGTATTAGCACGTAAGTGAATATAATGAATTCGACTGGAATTCGAACTCGGCTCTCCGATTCCTCAATGCAAGCCTATATCCATTACTCCACCGTGCCTCCGTTGTGCATGAAATAATGTAAAATAACACGTTTAGTAGATTTCAAAATACGTCTATATACAAATATCAAAAATAGTTTTCTCTGTAAAATGTATTATATCTCGGCCAACATTATTGTATGAGGCTCTTTCTAAAGAACTGATTACTTTTTTCTCTTCCAGTATCGATATGATTTTCTTTTAGACATATTGCCGTTTTTGAACCTCGTGGACTGGCGCTGCAGATCAGAAACAAGGATCTGTATCAAACAACAAAATCCGCATCACTTGATGACGTTCAACAACAGCAGCGACTAAAACGGATATCAAATATAACTACTGTAAGAGAATGTAATGACATATTGAATATGTTGACTTTCCACAGTACTACGTACAAAAGGTTACGAAGGAAATATCTGTCAGTGTTGTAAAGACAATGAGAGTTAGTGAACGTGAGGAACCTATTCGTCTGATATTTCAGTCGAAAGTGGGACTGGTTTGACATAGCACTAAATTCTGAATAATTTCTTAAAAGAAACATCTAATATTACTATTACCATATAAGGAAATAGGTAATATTGACCTTGCCATATAAGGAAATGGTTAATATCCTCATTGACACTACAGAGCAAGCAAAAATAGAAACATTATTAATCGAGTGAGAATAATGTTAGTAAATTGAAAATTTGACTGTAAATTACATTAAATGTTTTATTCATATGAAAATATTTTAAGTTTATGACGTGTAACACAAATATCTACAGGCAGAAAATGTAACATTATCACATTTAGGACTCTCGACAGACCTCAAGTGGAACTCGTATATACGTTTCGTAGTTATGGCCTTTTGAACAGAATTAGAGCTTTATCACTTGTTTCCTGTTTAGGGTTGGGTTTCCTATTACTTATGAAGTATTTTCATTCTCTTTCGCTTCCAGTAGCCCCTTGCTTGCGAGGAATTAATTTTTAAAAAAGATACTCGAAAAGAGAAAAAAAAAATTGTTCCCTGTAGCTTCCAAATCTGCTGCTGACTTGGTCTGCGTTTACAAGAGCCAGATCAAACCCAATATAGGCCAGAGCTGCCTAATCTTCTTTTTACAGCCTTGACAGAGTTTAAAGCGTTTGTTCGTGATGAATTTCCACCCTATTTCTATATGCAAAATTTGCTAATCACTTCCTGCAGTTCCTTCGAAAAAGTTAAGTGAGATCTGGTCGAGCACTAATCTAGTTCTTCATAGCTAGGATCGGCTATGTCACGTATATAGAGTCGGCTCCACCTATTTCCCTCATGTTCCACTCATATTCTTAGAAAATTTAAGCGTCGATGGGGTTAAAAAAAAGATAGTTAAGTTAAAATTCCTTTGTTAAAGTTCTCTTTCATCTCCAGGCTCCAAAAACATTTCGACACACGACCGAGAAAGAAGACATAACATTATAGAGTCGACTCCATCAAAGAATAGACCCCCAGAACAAGGATCCAATACGACATTTTGCATATTTGGCGCACTGACTCCTAAAACATTTCAACATCCGGCCGAGAGAGAAGAATGCAGCTTTTTTCTGTAATTGACCCCATCAAGCAAGAAATCCCATTTTGCTTATTTAGCGCAGTGACCAGGGACTCTCAGCATGAGAGAACGAAATATGAGGGTTGCATCACAATGTGGAAAAGTTTGGCGAAGATATTCGATTAAGGACTGAAAAAAGGGTATATAATAAAAATAGTTGACATATTGGACAGACTGTAAGTATGATGATATTACTCTGTCTACTACTACTACTACTACTACTACACACACACAATCACGACACACACATATCTAAGCAACAAGTAAAATAGGAAGTAATTATGAAAAAAAAATGACAACAAAGAAAAAATGTAAATGAGCAGAGTTTGATGGACAGAAAAAAGTAAGGACGAATAGAGTAGAAAAGAAAGAAAGGGCACAATTTAAACAATAAACTTATTTTTGATGTGATTTTTTGTTTAGTTTTTACAGAAGTGCGGAAGTCTATTGTTTGATTTTGATTGGCATGTACAATGATTTTGGCTGCATCCAAATTTTGTATGTCTGGCAGCTTTTTGGACACGTGGAGGCCTGAAAATCCAAAATGAATTTGGAAAGGAGAGACTGATGACATTTTTTATGGGTCATTTCCACTGTGATTTCTGTAAGCACTAATCAGTTGAATTTTTTCTATGAAACTTAGAATTATATTGTTAATTATTATTAACTGACAAATAATTGTTTGTTTTTATTTTTTAACAGTGTGCGGAATTTTATTTTTATTTTAAGAACCGTGTGTTTTCTTTTGTCGTCATTAGTTGGTTAATTAAGTTATTAATTGGTGAATTTTTAAAATTATTTTTTAGGGAAAAGTAAGTTAACTAATGTTTTTCGGCGTGCATGGTTTAAGATTTCCGAATGTGTCCGGTTCTGTATCATGGGGGGAAAGTTCATCCTCAAGGTATGCAGTTAGGGTTCTGATAATTTATGAGGAGTAGAATGGGGGCCTGTACGCTATGAAGTATTTATATCGAATAAATATACCCTAAGATACCCCAGAGCAAAGATTTTGGGCCACCGATGACCTAGTGGAATTGGTCAAGTGTCATGTGAAATGCCAAGTGGCGATAGTGACAAAGAGATGAAGGAACTTTTTTGACCACGGTAGAGCCAGCAATAGATTAGTTATGAGGCGCTGAGCAGGTGTGTTTTTCCCGTGGTGGACAGTCAAGCGTAAGAGGAAAAAGAGATGGTGCGAGCTGAGTTTTGATATACAGAGGCAGATGAGCAATAACATTAAATTAATGGTGATAATAATTGTGAACATCTGTTCAAGTGAATCTGGTAATATGCAAATAAAGAAATTAATTAATTGCTTGTTGAATAAATAGAGTGATAATGAACCATACGTCCTGCGTCATTGTGAGTGGGAGAGGAGTGTAGATCATGGCACATTTAACCCCCCCACGTCAAAAAAAAAACAATAATTAGGTGACCAGGAAGTGACTCAGTTATGCAATCGTTTGACGCCGTGACGTGGGGCTTTCGGCATGTATCGCGTTTTTTGCTTTTTTTATTTACCAGTATTTGTTTTTCAGTGAATTATATTTACATTTTGTGTAGTCTCAAGTTAAGAGTCAAAGAAGTTTGTTATTTCCAGGAATATTGGATTTCAGAGGTGGTACCTACTGACCTGGGTTGGAATTTATGTGAGGTCAAATATACTATAGGAGTGATCTATCTACACTGGCATTGTCCAGTATTCTGTTTTTTGTTTTTTACCGTTTGGGAAGCGTGAAAAATGGTTAGAATCGTGTTGTTTATGTTCATTTTTTTCCGGATTTCTTTATGTGCATGCTGGAGTGGTCAAGTGACCGAGGCCCAATGAAAAAAAAAATTAAGGAACACACCTTGCATACACGAAATTATAGGCATTATCATAGAGTAAATATTTGAAACTGAATATATAAATGAATTTTTTTTTTTTTAATTAGGCAAGGAATGCTAAGTAAGAGTTTCACACTATTAATTTTAGTGGATGTGTATTTCGACTCAGGGCTTCTAAGACTGATCATTAAGATCAGATGGTAGACAAAATAAAGGAAGTCGTTTTTGAGTGGTTAAAACCAGCGTGGGAATGTTAGAGAGATAAAAATGGATTTCGGGGAGTCAGAACTTATACGTCGACGAATGTAAACGTGTTATTTCTGTGTATGGAAACGGATCTCTAATAGGGTGGGGTAGCAACCCCATTTGCTAGTTAGAAGGTGAACCCGTAGACGTGGGTAATAAAATAATACTTACGTTAAATTTACATTGTTGAAGTTTTCTTTAATCTCTGGACTACAGAAATATTTCGACACACGGCTGTGAGAAGACACAAGTTGATGGAATTGACACCGACAATCAATAGACCCCAAGAACGAGAACTCAATGCAACATTTTTACTTATTTGGCGCAGTGGCCAAGATCTCCCCAGAAGAGAGGGAGAATGCAATACTACTCTGGTCAAAGTAAAAAAAGAAACAGAAAAAAAACGAATTCTAGCGAATTGATTTTACGAATGTAAACAAACGCCAGACAGCCAGAGTGCTCTATTCATTAATGAAGAACGGTGACATATATATATATATATATATATATATATATATATATATATATATATATATATATATGCATGCAGCAAGGTTCACGCCTTATAAGGCTCGGGAGCCACTCAAGGAAGAGGTCTACGTTTGGATGACATTTGTGTGCATAAGATTGGAAGATAACAGTTAACACTATCCTTGAATATGTTAAGTTCATAGCGATTGGGTAAACATCCTGTTGGAAGTCGGTTTCAAAAAAAGCAGTGTTTAGCGGGAAGAAGCTGTACGAGTGGATCTTTTTTTCACTGGTAAAACAGGGAGGGAATATGGGTGATTTGCTACTATGTTAATGATATGACGGGTACATGCAGTGAAAGTTCGCCTTGGTGGGACCGTGGAACTAGCGGCAGAGCAGAGAGAGGCGTGCTAAATCCTGTCGGAGAGGGGTTGATAGGAGTATAATTCGTTAGCCATAAGGACTCGGATACGCTTTTGATCTCCATCATATACGGAGAATGAGATCTGGACACCTCCCGCCTAAATATGACAACAGTACTCCATTTCTGGCCTTATCTGGTTCTTTTAAAGGGACAGGATAGAAGGAAAGGTCAGGTACTTAGTGTAGCGGCACGGAGAGCCGATCATTTTACCGGAATCCTTAACAATCGATCATATATCCGAGTTCCACTTTATGTCGGGTGCGAGTTTGAGGACCAACAGTTTTTTACGGCACGGTCCTTTCCAAAGAGAACCGTTTATCATGATTGGTGGTAGTTCGAGGTCAGCTCGGCGATGATTGGATGTAACTAATTTAGTAGTCAAGACATTGAATGTAACCAGTCAGTTTTACCCCATTGGGTACTTTGTGCAAGATCGGAAAAGAGATCAGTCGCTGATCTCTTACCACTGAGACTTTTAGAGTTGCGCCTGAATATAGTTTTATTTTCGGCATAGAGGTTTACATATGATCTGACTATATTCTTAGGCAGATCATTTATGTAGACCAAAAAGAGGATTAGTCCGAAGAGTGACCACTGCTAGTGGAGGCCTGCGTTGACCTCATATCTCCGGAGGATATGCCATTGCAAACAGCCTTCAAGAACATACCTATTAAGAAATGTTTTATGGTCGAGAAGACCCTTCTAGTGATTCCATAAATGTAGCGAGTGTGTAGTAAGACTTTGTTGAAGACTTTTGAGATATCTTATGTTATGGCCCTCGAGATGTCTTTCATCAAGAGCCTCACTGATTTTGTCAGTGATGCTAGTTAGGGCGTCGACAATGGATTGACTCGACTGAAACCCATACTGCTCGTCGCTAAAGTTGTTAATTTTACTGTTCTCGACGACTTACTTATTGATTATGGCCTCAAAAAGCTTACTGATGTCTGGGAATCCGTTGCAGCAAATAGGCCTTCTTGGCGTAGGACCATCCGAGTGTGGAGAACGAGATTTTCGAGTCCAAACGATCTGCGATCTGTGAAGTGCGGCCAGGATGGCCCGACTCGCACAGCCGCGTCCACCAGCGACAGTCATCTGTGACTCCTGCTGACAACTATTCAGGAGTAGGCTGGGATTTCACAGCCATCTCCACTACCTCCACCATTGGTAAGAAAATGAATAGAGAGAGAGGATGACGATCCCAATAACGGGTCTCAACCTTTTACTCTGGATATTGCTAGATGTAACGATAAGTTATCTTCTGATAGTCTTTTTACCAACACTCCTTACTTGTATTTTTTTTTGAATTTCTGTGTTCCTGTCAACTCTGGTCTTCAAATATTTAAATGGAATCTCATCCGTCATCTTCTATCTCGTTATATGCTGTTCTTTTATTGCTTTACAAACATTTAAATAAGTCAAACTAGAATCACAACGGAAAAAATTATCTTCGTTTTTATCCATAACAATTATTTTATATGTGGAATTATTATATTATTTATTTGTTGATTTTACACGTCACCTGTGTACGGTGTCTTTTCAAGATGGAGGCGTTCATACATCTCCGCAACTTCCTGTTCTTTTGTAACTCTATGTCCTAATTACCCTTTCCTCTTCCGGCTCATTATTTCTGTTCCTAATTCTTCCAACGATTGTAACCCATTGCGTCTTAATGGGTTTACTGCTTTGCAGGCGCTGATACAGGGTAAAACAAAAAGAACAAAATCCTAGCAATGTTTAAGACCTACTTAAACTGAATGGTCCGTTAGAAAAAAGGAAATGATTTTTTTTCTTTAACAATTTTTGTAGATTACCATTCATTCGACGTTCCTGAAGTCACCGCATTTATCAGAATATAAAAAAAAAATTGATTACTTATTAAATTTGTTCTGTTCATACATTGTCAAATCGATGTCTGACTTCTTAAAGACCTATCCATTTATTGCTCTTATTTACACATGTCAAGTGTGGGACTGCGTTTATGTTATTGATAACTGTTTACTAATACAAATTGGAAAAAGTTGTAGTCATTTATCAGTGACGTTAAAACAATTTCAAACCTGACATTTGTAAATAAAACCGAATTACAAATAACATTTTAAGAAGGCATCAATCGATTTCGCAGCTGTATTTAGTTTGGTGATGTAATGTATGACAATTCGGAATAGAGAAATCAGTGAGCTAATTTCGAATTACAGTCGAGTTCGTTACATTTATCAACGCGCAAATCCCCTTAAGGTGATTAAGAATCGATACAGACATGATTGCCAAAGCGTATCAAATCTACCCCGACTAATACACATTGGTCCAGCGCATTTCATTTCTATCCCTTGATGTAGGGAAGGCTGAAATCCAACAATGAACCTTCACAGTGTGAGATACGATATTCATTGAAGACCACTATTACTTACTAAAGTAATTATTATTATCATTCTTTTTATTTTCTTTGATTTCTGGCGTTTACACATTTCTTTCCGGGTCCCGCCCAGGGACCTAAGGTTAGAAATGGCGCCATGACATTTTCCATTGACAACAACAAAAAAAAAAAAAAAAAAAAGATTACATAGATAAAGCCCTTCGTAAGGTGTGGGCTGTACTTGTCAGAACAATTTTCTGTATCTCCTTGAGTCATGGACTTCCAGGAATCCCTTCAATTAGTCTACTGGAATCTTTTCCAACCAGTCCTAGAGCTCCAACTACAACAGGGATTGTTGATGTTCCCATATGCCACATTTTCGCGATTTCTATTTCAAGGTCCTTGTACTTTGACAACTTTTTGAATATCTTCAAAGATACATTGCAGTCGGCAGGGACTGCCATATCAATAAGGAGGCACCGATTTTGTTTGTGGTCTTTAATAACAATATCTGTGCGGTTGGCCTTGATTGTTCTGTCAGTGTGTATTGTAGTCCCACAGAATTGTAACAGGTCCTATCTCCGTAACCGGGTCTGGGTGATGTTCATACCAGTTTCTTTCAGTTTTCTTCCCGTAGAAGTTGCAGATTTTTCAGTGCAGATATTGGCCCACTCTGTCATGTCGGGTTTTATATTCAGTGGGTGCCAAAACCGTACAACCTGCTACAAGATGTTCAATCGTTTCTGGATATTATTATTATTATTATTATTATTATTATTATTATTATTATTATTATTATACGATAGAAACTAAAAACAAAATATTTTGAAAAATTCACAGGGAATAATTCAATAAATCAATTCGAAAAATATTTTACACACACACACACACACACACACACACATATATATATATATATATATATATATATATATAATTATTCGATTTGATTTATTCAATTCAAATCGAAAAACATTTATATATAATTTGTATTTAATATTATTCGATTTGATTATTGAACTATTTCTCCCCTCCCTCTCTCTCTCTCTCTCTCTCTCTCTCTATATATATATATATATATATATATATATATACATAGATAGAGAGAGAGAAAGAGAGAGGGAGAGAGAGAGAACTAGTTTAATAAATCAAATCGGAAAATAGATAGATAGATAGATAGATAGAAAGATAGATAGATAGATAGATAGATAGATAGATAACATTGAATAAAAATGGAATCTGAAAGAAGTGAAAAAATAGACAGACTTGATAAAGGGAAAGAAACAAATAATTAAGAACAAGCAGACCGAAGCAATCATTCAGCGGTGTGAGATAAATTCAAATTATTATTATTATTATTATTATTATTATTATTATTATTATTATTATTATTATTATTATCTTTGATTCATGTTGTATACACATCTCCTTCCGGGTCTCAACCAGAGATCCTACGTCAGAAATAGCTTCATGACATTCTCCACTTTTAGTTTTTGTAAAAAGCAAAATAAAAAATATGTATGTCTGTATGTATGTGTGTGTGTATATTATTATTATTATTATTATTTCGTCCTAAATAGACATCGTATGTGTACATTAAGTCTATGTCTTTATGTAAAATAATTTATTTCATGTATCATAATTCGATGATTTTTTTTTTCAAAAATAATGAAGAAGGTTTTAATTAATCACGAAATTTCTAACATCGTATATAAGTATAATAGTACTATGAATTTTTGCGGCCTTCTAGAACTTTCTGGAATCTTCTCGGACTTTATAGAATCTTCTAAAATCTTATGGAGCTTCTAGAAATTTCTGCTGCTTTCTAGAACTTTCTGGAAATTTATGTCCTGCATTTTCTTGGATTATATAAGCGTGAGTGTTGATGGGGTTGTTATTTCGATAAGGCGAATGAGAAATGTGTGTTGTGTTTGTAATCACATTTTTTTATTTCAGATTATATAAGCTTCCTGACTGTGCAACACTGATTTATTTGCTGAAAATCCTTAAAAAGTAAATTTGTAATTATAATGCTTCATAAAAAGTGCGTCTACCAATGAAAACATATCTGGACAAAGAATCTTTGGAGATTTCAAGAATCACATAAGAAAAGAAGAACTATTCCATTAGAAGAAATATCATCGGAAAACAAAAGAGGATATCACTCAAAATCCAAATTTTTCGTCGTTCCTTGGAGCATTCATCAAAGGAAGGTAAGGGCGTATAAAGGATATCGCTAAAAAGTAATAAGTTTATGGCAAAAGAAATTAAATACCCCACAATTATCAACTCAAGTCATACAAGCAAAACTGGATCAAGCACTGAACAGCTACGATGAATGTGTGAAACGAGGTAAATATGATCTATTAAATAAGTATTGTGTTATCACAAAAGAAAATGTTGAATAGCAGACGGTTATATAATCTTCATAATCGAAAGCAGAGGACATCATGGATATATAACTAGAAAAACTGCGAGTTCCAAAAATATTCATCCGTCCAAAAGAATAAAAGTGACCTTGGCGCGAACTTCAACAACAGTAACAAAAACAGCAAAAACAAGATCCACTTTCGAATCAGAGAGGGAATCAGTGACCCAATCAGAGAGTGAATATGAAGAGTCCGAAAGTTGTACAGAACAATCCCAAGAAAAAAAAAGAGGTACAGTAAAACCAAACTTTAAACGACATTTGGAACATCTTCAAAGTTAATAAGCAAAGCAGCAAATTCTTGTCATCACTTATCTCAAGAATGTATTGACATTGAGACATTTTCTCAATCTGGTACTTACAAATGGGCTATTAACGGAGATGACAAACTTAAAAAAGAAATGAAGAAAATACTACACTTAAAAAATTGGACATTGCCTTTTGATGGTAAATGAATTGAAGACCAAGAATATCAAATCCTTGTTTTGAAGAATGAAAGAAAATTGAACACTGTCGTTAAAGGAATAACTTCTGTTCTGGATCAATACAATTTATGGATGAGCATAAAGATGATTGTTGTGGACACTATGAATGTGATCGTGGGAACCAGGAATGATATTGCCATTCACTTACAGAGACTATTTGCTCAAAGAAAACTAGAAAAAACAAGAATTCATTGGCAGTCAAAATAATGTTCTTGATAGAATCCTTCGCAGACTAATGGATGATGATCTTTGAGGAAACAACACAACGACCAATATCGAATATCCGTTTATCTGTGAACTAGTAAACAACTGCTAACAGATCAAGAATTTCAAGAATGGTAAAGAAGAGATTACTGCAACAACATGATGGCGTGATGATATGAAATTTCTATTTCATTTAACTCGAGTTTTCTGCTTTTTCGAAAAACCAGCAAAGTATCCAAATATGAACTTTAAAAAAATACATATCTTAATTTATGCAAAATAAAATTTTAGAGCAATAATATTTCTTTTGCCATTTATTCTCCTACCAGAAAAAAGAGTTTGGTTAGTCGAAATTTGAAGATTCATCTCTTACAGATTGGCAGACAATTGATTGACTGATCAAATCTACAATGCAGATGATTATCAGGAGCTTGCAGGGTCACAAGATAGAATTAAAATCTGAGAAAAAGATTTTAACCTTAGAACTACCGACACTAGAAATTCCCGGAATAAATCAGGGTGCATAGCGGGCAGTCAAGTGCCTTCAAGTTCTTTATGACGTCTGTAAAAAGGAGAAAAACCAACGTGCATTTATTTTGTCAAAAAAAACAAAACAAAAAACGAACACAATACTTGTATAGTATGTTATAATTATGCTAAATATTCCACATTCTTTTCTTTTACATACTTGTATATGCAAGTTTCTAATTGTGTATGCAAGACTGCATTTTTTTATTGGTAAAATTGTAAGTTATGACATAGCTATAAACTGATAAAGGCGTTAAAATACCTCAGTATTATCAAATTACATCTTTAGAAAAAGTAATATATTATACGCATGTTGGAGAAATGGATAGCAGCTCGTGTTGAGCCGAGTTCGAATTCCAGTCGAATCCCTTACATTCACTTACGTGCCAATACCCTTGGATAAGTTATGAATCCTTTTCTTCTCCCCGAGCTATAGGTAAATAGCAGGACAGACCGGGCTTTATAGTCTGGGATGGCAACTGGCCTACCGCAGAGTGAAATGGAAAACTACTGCGGCACCGTCAGTCATGTATCGAAAGATACATGATCGCCTAATCGTGTATCACGAATAGCTCGTAACTGACTGAATATATTATATAGTAAAACCTACTTTTCGATTTGGGCGTGACTATTTTCAAGAACTAAAATAAATTAATGCCTTTTTCATTATATGGACGAAATGTTCCCCGATATATGGTGCAGGAACATAGAGTTACAAAAAGGTCATAACGCTGGTCAACATAGAATAAACTTTGGAGAAAAGATCAGTTAGCAATGAAAATGCTTTTGGCATATCTTAATAAAATCCTCTTTTATTGCTAAATTTGATCTCTTTCATTAGAGCTGTTTACTATGAAAATCCCCTGCTTCAATATCTTTCCGTTATTTCTAAGATTTTATTCTCAGCTTGATTCCTTCTAATTCTATTTCATTTTTTATCTTTGCAAATAAAATGGATAAATAAAGAGGAACGGCTAACAAAAGCCTACGGATTTGAGCGTCTTTATGTCGTCGAGGCTTTCTTGTTAAATGTGTTTAATGCTGCGTCAAAGATAGTTGAGATTTAGATGAGTGAAATGTGAGTTCAGTTCTTGTCAGCAGCTCTATTTGACTTGACCATTGCGTGAAAAATATCGATCAACAATTCAGAAATTAAAAAAAAAGCAACATAAAGAATACCACTACTACTACTACTACTACTACTACTATTAATAATAATAATAATAACGCAATATAAAGATTTAAAAATAGAAATCGACATAATGTGGAGTATAAAGACCAGCTGTGTAAAGCAGGTTTTCTAGTAAAGCATTATAACCTTTTCAAAAGGAATGTGTATATATAAATTGCTCTTGTTTTAAAGAGATTTGATGTTACATGAAGACCACCATTACTTAATAAACGAAAACCATTATTACTATTGTTATTATTATTATTATTATTAGTAGTAGTAGTCGGAGTGATAATAATAATGATAATAATAATAATAATAATAATAATAATAATAATACTGCCCTTTTGACTTTCATATCTTTGAGTGAAAATTTAAAAATATATCTTTTAGCGGCTAGTAGGCTCAGAGATGACCGGAAAAGTATAACTTTTACTGTTTTGCTTCTACCCCTTTGTTTAATGAATTCTTTGATATCAACCCCCCACTACCAATCTGTAGTATAAGTCCGGCCTACCCCATAAAATTTGATACGTATCTGTCGTTGGCAACGGAAAATTGAACATTTGTGGAAAGTCACTTTTGCCATGCTCCGAAGTTGTAAGAAATGGTAAATGTAGTGATACTTTTCCTGTAGTTTGATATGATTCTATATCCCAAGAGGAGGAAAAGGGGAAGAAGAAGGGAGAGAAGGGGAAGGTGAATTGAGGGGGTGAGAGTTAACTTGAGTCTATATACCAAAATTTGATTATCCCCCTTGGAGTGTTCATTCCGACTTATACTAAGTTAAAACTTAGTATCGTCTACCCCACTGAATACCATACACTATTATGAACTATTCTAAATTCGATATATTAATAAACCCACAATCTCATTGTTTGGGCGTGCTCTTGGATCTTCGAGACTCGGCCTAAAGCTGGTAACCTGAACATAATTACCCTTTGGCGGTCAAGGTTAAAACGCATCTCTACCAATTTCAATGAATACGAATAATATTTCATACCGGATCGGCCGTCAGCCGGGACAACAAATGCCGCGTCCCTCAGAGGGGAACCAGTCTGAGGTCGAAAAGTCTGTCACTGGAACAAACTCTTCTACACACGAAGAGCCAAACCCGGATTATTGCCAACCTTGAACCAAGTGACTCAATACCAAATCGACTAGTAAAAAGTAAACGAACGAAATGCAGCCGCGAAGAGTATCGACAAGTCATGACATCCTTCTTCACTGCATTCGAAAACCCAGCAAAGAACACGACCAATCACACCTACCAAATATGGAGAAGTATGGTGGGAAATGATATAAGACCTAACCTCAATCCAAACATGCTTGCCAATGTCCTTAGTGATTTCATGCGAAACAACAGACTCTCAAAGGCAGAAATAGATAAGATAAAATTAGATATAAGACAAAATACTATGATCCATCTCTCAAACTGTATTGAGACGAATGTAGAAATAAGGAATGCGATAGAGGATGAGGTGGAGGCTAAAGCGAATGAAATACGAAATAATCTCCCAGGAAATGAAACCCAAGACTCTTCCTTAGAACTTTCATACAAGTGTCAGACAGAGACCAGCTCCCGAAAATCCATATGACGAATTCCAACAAGCACATCGTGAAAATATACAATACTGCCCTGGAAACACTGTTAACACATAAACCACCGCGAAACATCACAGAAGTTAACAACGTCATATACGCAACAGCTACAGCAGCGACTCGGAAGCTTGGGGTCAAGACAATAAATAAAATTAACAGACACAGAGAGCCAGCTTGGAAAACCAAACTGATACGAGAAATAAATCAAACAGATGTGAGCTTTCTATATTAGATGAGCTCACCAGAAACCCTAATATTTCCACACGTAAATCCAAAAAGATCAAGCGGAAATATAGCATTAAATCCCTAATTGATATTCCATCAATCAAGGAAATGCTGAAACAGAAACTTCAGCTAAAGGCACAGAGAACAAGACGATACGAAAAACGTTGTAGGTTCTATCGCCAAAATAAAATATTCCGAACAGATCTTAAGAAATTTTACAGGGAAATTGGAAAAAACACCTATACATGTCGAAAGGCCACCATTTGATTGATAATGTACAGACATTTTGGGAAAATATTTGGAGCAGCCCAAAGGAATATAACCCAAATGCAGAATGGATCCGACCTGGAGAAGAACAAATGCTGGATACACCTCTGCAAGAATGGGAAAATATATCTACAGATGATGTTAGGCAAGCTCTAATTAAATCCCAAAAATGGAAATCCCCAGGAAATGACAAGTTGCCCAATTTCTGGCTGTATCATCTCTCATCTACCCATGAAATTCTTGCAAAAACATTATCAACGCTTGTAAATAATCCCAATAAAATCCCGGAATGGGTTACTGAAGGTATTACATACCTCATACCAAAAACAATTGAAAGAGACGACCCGAAAAATTATAGACCGATAACATGTCTCTCCATAACTTATAAGTTGATCCCGTCTGTACTGACGAACCGTACTTATTCCTTTTTCGAAACAAACAGCATTCTCCCACTGAAACAGAAGGGATGCAGAAGAGGTTCGTATGGCTGCAAAGATCAACTTCTGATAAATAAAATAAACCTGGAAAATTGCAGGAGACGACGCAGAAATCTAAGTGCAGCGTGGATTGATTATCGTAAAGCCTTTGATAGTGTTCCACATTCTTGGATCCTTAAGACTTTGGAAATGTACAAAGTCTCCCCTGTGGTATTAAATTTCCTTAAGCACAGCATGGGAATGTAGAACACCAAACTATACCTTAGTCACACCGGGGACACTGCCATATCCAACCGTCTGAATATCCGACGTGGAATCTTTCAGGGAGACTCTCTGTCACCCCTTCTGTTTTGTTTATCCTTAATCCCTCTTACACATGAACTGAACAACAGTAGCTATGGTTACAAAATAAATAAGAAAATATTCAATCATCTACTCTACATGGATGATCTCAAACTCTGTGCCAAAGAAGACAATGAGTTGAAAGGCCTCCTCAACATTGTAAAATACTTCAGTGACGACATAGGTATAAACTTCGGATTAGATAAATGTGCAAAAGTAACATTCAAGAAAGGTAGAATTACAGAAACACCCTTAATAGATTTAGATTTTGTCACAAAGATTAAGGAATTGGAGCATGATGAAGCTTATAAGTATCTAGGAATTAGCGAGGGAGATGGCATACAACACCCCCCAATGAAAGAAAAAATAAGAAAAGAATACTACAGGCGTGTACGTCTGGTACTAAATACTGAACTAAACTAAAAAAAACAGAATACCAGCTATAAACACATAGGCTGTCCCTGTGGTGCAATACAGCTTTAATGTCCTTAACTGGACCATAGCTGAAATTAAGCGAATGGATGCCAAAACGAGAAAGCTTCTCACTTGCTATCGAAAGCATCATCCCAAAGCTGATGTTGATCGTCTGTATGTGCCCAGATCCGAAGGAGGCAGAGGATTAGTTCAACTAGAACTGTCCTACAAAACTACAACAATTGGCCTCCAAAGATACTTGGAAACTACAGAAGACTGGATGATGGTACGTGTCAAGGAACATGAAAGTAGTAAGCGTCTTTACTCCGTAATAAAAGAAGCCAACAAATTCAAAATGGAGTTTCAAATTGGCGTAGAGATGCAACTACAGCACAATACACCAGCTGAAACTGCAAAATACCTATAAAAGAGACAGCAAAGACGAATGCAACCGACCAGATACCAAAGCGATTGCCAGATAAACCGCTTCATGGCCAATACTCTGCCCGTACCAAACAAGCTGATGTAGACAAAACCCGTACCCATCAGTGGCTACGCAGTGCAGTGTTGAAAGCGGAAACTGAAGGTTTTATCCTTGCTGCTCAGGACCAATGCTTGATAACTAGAAATTATCAAGCACATATACTAAAATATTGTGTCAGCCCAAAATGCAGATTCTGTGATAAATATCCAGAAACGATTGATCATCTTGTATCAGATTGCACGATGTTTGCACCCACTGAATATAAAATCCGACATGACAGAGTGTGCCAATATCTGCACTGGAAAATCTGCAACTTCTACGGGAAGGAAACTGAAAGCAACTGGTATGAACACCACCCAGACCCGGTTACAGAGATAGGACCTGTTACAATTCTATGGGACTACACAATACACACTGACAGAACAATCAAGGCCAACCGCCCGGATATTGTTATTAAAGACCACAAACAAAAACGGTGCCTCCTTATGGATATGGCAGTCCCTGCTGACTGCAATGTATCTTTGAAGATATTGAAAAAGCTGTCAAAATACAAGGACCTTGAAATAGAAATCTCGAAAATGTGGCATATGGGAACATCAACAATCCCTGTTGTAGTTGGAGCCCTAGGACTGGTTGGAAAAGATTGCAGTAGACTAATTGAAGGGATTCTTGGAAGTCCATGCCTAAAGGAGATACAAAAAAATGTTCTGACAAGTACAGCCCACACTTTACGAAGGGCTTTATCTATGTATTTTTTTTTGTCAGTGGAAAGTGTCATGATGCCATTTCTAACCTTAGAACCCGGAAAGAAATGTGTAAACGCCAGAAATCAAAGAAAAAAAAAAAATAATAATAATAATAAAATGGTATGAACACCACCCAGATCCGGTTACGGAGATAGGACCTGTTACAATTCTATAGGTCTACATAATACACACTGGCAGAACAATCAAAGCCAACCGACAGATATTGTTATTAAAGACCACAAACAAAAAGAACTGTAGCTCACACTTTACGAAGGGTTTTATCTATGTATTTTTTTTTTCGCAGAGGAAAGTGTCATGATGCCATTTCTAACCTTAGGTCCCTGGACGGGACCCGGAAAGAAATGTGTAAACGCCAGAAATCAAAGGAAATATTAATAATAATAATAATAATAATAATAATATTTACTCGAAACTCGAAATTTCCCAGCATATATACTGAAAAATTGTGTTGACCCACAATGTATAATCTGTGACAAATATCCAAAAACAATTTTCTATCTTGTATCAGATTGCACGGTGTTAGCACCCACTGAATATAAAACTCGGTATCATAGAGTGGGCCAATTTTACGGGTAGGAAACTGCAAGCAACTCGTATGAACATCGCCCGGATCCGATTACAGTGATAGGACCTGTAACAAATTTATGGGACTTTATAATACACACAGAGAGAACAATCAAAGCTAATTTTCCAGACACCGTGATCAAAGATCAAAAGAAAAGAATATGCTTTCTTATGGACATGGCAGTTTCTGCAGATTGTAATGTATCTGTGAAGATCTTCAAAAAACTATCAAATACAATGATTTTGAAATAGGAATCGAAACAATGTGGCAAATGAGAACATCAATAATCCCGGCTGTTTTTGGAGCCCTCACAAAGGGTCAGATGGACTCATTGAAAGGATCCCTCTAGCCCATGCCTTAAAGAAATCGAAAAAAAACTTGTACTCACAAATACAGCTCATCTGACACATTACGAAGAGCTTTATCTATGTAAAGAAGTTGTGATTTTAGTTAGTTGTTTTTTTTTTTTATACAAAAATGATCAAAGGAAAATGTCATGTAGACAATTCTGATATTAGGTCTTTGGTTGAGATCCGAAATGCAATGTGTATGCGACAAAAATCAAAGGAATAATAATAATAATAATAATAATAATAATAATAATAATAATAATAATAATAATAATAATGAAGAAGAAGAAATCCCAAAATGTGGCACAGGTGAACATCAACAATCCCTGTTGTAGTTGGAAACCTCGGGTTGGTTGAAAAATGATTCCAGTAGACTCATTGAAGGGATTCCTAGAATCGCATTTTTAAAGAAGTACAAAAAAGTTGTTCTCACGAGTACAGCCCACACCTTACGAATGGCTTTATCTATGTAAAATATGTTTTTTTTTAATTGATCAGTGGAAAATGTCATTACGCCATTTCTAAACTTAGATCTTAGGGTAAGACTCGGAATGATACTATTTTTTTTAATTAATCAACAACTAAAAACAAAAACAGTAAAATTATAAATAAATAAAAATAAAAATAACATCCTCTATTTTTCATAAACAAAAATATAGAAATGTATTATTTAAACATAATACTCAAGTATAATAATGTTTTATCTTGCTGAATAAATTATTTTTTCAATGTCTTTTTGATTTCCAATCGCGTAACTGCCTCTGGCCAACACACCTTGGGGAAAGAAATTCCTTCACAGCAAAAAACAACTCAAGGTTATAATCTTGCTGAGGAGTAAATGTTATGATGTCATGAACGACCCCCTACAGGATTCCAGACCCTGTCTGTAAGAGACCTTTACCCAATGTGCCGGACAACTTTGGACTGACTTTTGGACTCGTGCGTCACTCGTGGGAACAATAAGAGAACTACAAATCCAGTATGGCTTTTCAGTTGGATAAACAAGTAGACCAACTCTCAGGGGGGAACCTACTGTGTTAAAAAAAAAAACCTGCCATAGGAACAAACTCCTACATAAATAATGAATCTGCAGGTCCCCATAAGAGGGATTCTCTCAATGATGGCCCTTGCGAATTCGCCAACTAAATTCATAATCATTCATTTAAAGAAAGAGATGGTAAAATGGTCTCGTGAGGAGTAGTAACTCGTTATGACTGCATTCTATGTAGTGTTGCCCAAATACCAGAAAAGCATCACTCACCAAACGAGGCATTTGACGAGAAAAGGTTGGCCAAACAATTAGAAAATACATTTACTAGCCAAATAAACTAGCCAATGTGAGAAATAACCGATTGACAGATGCTAAAATTAAATAAATAAAAAGAAATGCAGCCAGAATTGGTGAATCGTCAGAACATGAAAGGGAACCAGATATGGACATAAAAAAACTAATATGACACAAACCAGATCATAATGAAGAAGGTGAGATACACATCAATCACTGAGAAGATAATCCTGAAAGTTTAGAAGTCGGAAAGACGTGATGTTAGTCAATTACAAGCCAGCAATAAAACGAGTCTAAAACACATTGAGCCGAATTATTTTACTGAAAACAATAATAGCGTAAAAGAACCCAAGGAAGAAATCATGAGACATATAAGTAAGAGAAAAAAATATTGAAATGCAGGAACGAGAAATAATCCCAAAACTTCAAGCCACAAAGCATAACCTCAAAACTATTAACCTCTACAATGCAGTACTCAAATTAATTCTGGATGAAGTAGACAGACATATAAGCATCAACAATAGCAGCAACTAAAAGATTAAACATTAAAGTAAAAAAGGAAGTCTCGCAGACATGAAGACCCACCTTGAAAAAGTAAAACAGAGAAAGAAATTTACCAACTTAGAAGTGAATTACCAGTACTTGATGGACTCTGACGAGGAACAAATGTAAAGACGTGAAAAGGCAAAAGAATCAGAAGCAAATACAAAATGATGTCCTATCAGTCAAAGAAAAGATAAAGAAAACATTACAACTGAAGTCTCAAAGAATCAGATGCTATGAAATACGGTCAAGAGTTTACAGAAAAAACAAGAGCTTTTAAAACGATGTGAAGAAATTTTACAGAGAAATTTGAAAAACAAAAAGTTAGAGTGAGACTCCTCCATGCCAATAATAGAAGAAGTTAAATCGTTCTAAGGAAAATTATTGGTTTGCCCGAAGTAACTTAACAAAGTAGCAGATTGGATTATCTCAGAGGTAGAACAGATTAAAAATAAACCAGAAGAGGCATGGGCGGTAATCACAGAATAGAATGATGAACGTACACTGACAACTGGAAATCTCCATGCATAGATAACATTCATCAGTTTTGGCTATATGATCTAAATACAAAACACAAAATCTAGCCAAAGAACATTAAGAAATGGTCAATGATAATACGAAAATTCCGGCATTGTAACCAAAGGAATTATATTACTTCTACCCAAGAATGGTGATATAAATGCCCCAAAAAACTATACAACAATTGCATGTGTTACTGCTACTTACAAACGGTTGACATCCATTCTAACAAAACAAGCATATTCCTTCTTAGAACAAAATGACATACTAACTTGATCTTAAAGTCTTTAAATATATACAAGTTATCAATCGTTATATTTCTGAAATGAGGCAATGTAATTATATACATCACAATAAAGATGAGGATAACAGCACGAACAATGTAAATAATATATAGAAGGTATCTCCCGTCGTCATCAAATTCATCTAAGTATGTCGATATGTAAAACAGCACGTTATCTCAGTCAAATAAATGGAATCTATAAGTCAGGTGAAATAAACATCAACAGAGAAATATTTCAAGGTTACATTTTATACCCTTACTATTTTCTGTATCTCAAATATCGTTAACCAAGACAGAATATGGCTATAAGATATCTCAAAAGAAAATATGATATCTATTTTACATGGATGACTTGAAGTTGTGTGATAAGAATGACAGTGAGCTTGAAGGTCTCCAGAAATCTGTAAAATGTTTCAGCAATGGTACTGGAGTGGAATTTGGTCTGGATAAATGGGCTAAAGCCGCAATTCTATAAGGATGGCTACAACAAATTTCCTTTATTAGATTAGATCCTGAGATAAGAATAACAACTTTAGAATAAGAAAAGCTTATGCGTACCTCCTTGTAAATGTGGGTGAAGGAATAAACTATAAAAATATCAGAAACTGTACGAAAAGAGTACTATAGAACGGTGTGACAGATATTAAGAACTGAACTGTATTCTCGGAACAGGATTATAACCATTAATAACCTTGCCATCCTAGTGGCTCAATATAGTTTCCGTGTCTTTAGTTACACTCTAGATAATATCAGACGAATGGATTCTAAGGCAAGAAATCTACTTTCAAAGTATAACAGGCATCATTGAAATGCTGACTTTCTATATATACCCTGTAAAGAATGTGGAAGAGGTCTTATTCAGCTAGAATAGTCATAAAAGACAACAACTATTGGTTCACTAACATACCTGGAAACAACAATGGAGTGGATGATAAAATTAGTCAAACAACACGAAAACAAAGAAAAAAATATTCAATCATGAAAAAAGGTTGCAAATACGAACGAGATTTACAGAACCCAAGTATCAACTATTGCAGCAAAAATTATGAACAAGAATGCCAAGGATAAAGACCTTGAACAGATGATTAACACTTTCAAGACAAACCTCTGCATTGTCAATATTCAGAATGTGTTAAAGCCGATGTTGATTAAGTTACCACTTACCAATGATTACGAGCATCTGGATTAAAGGCTGAAACGGAAGGCTTTATTCTTGCAGTGCAAAACCGGAGACTTTTCACTTGGAACTTTCAGGCAAAATTCATACATAATAGTCATGATGTAAAATTCAGCTTCTGTGAAAATATCAGCAAAATCATAGACACGGTAATCTCAGGATAATCGTCACCATAGGGTGGGTCAGTATTTACTTTCAACAAATTACAAACACTTTGGATGATATGCTAACGAACATTGGAATAAACGTCACCTAGGACCGGTTACAGAAATAGAAGACATCACAATTTTATGGGATTACGCCATTTTTACAGACAGGAAGATTGAAGCATAATTGTCAAAAACCGAAAAGAAAAATCTTACCTACTACTTGATAGGGCTTGCCCAGTGGACCGTAACAAATCAATCAATGAATTTGAAAATCTATCCAAGTATAAAGTCCTGGAAATCTAAATAGGAAAAATGTGGAAATTGAAAACAAGCCATTCATAGTAGGTGTGTTTCGAATTATAAAAAAAAAAGGAACACAAAACACATTGAAAATTACTGGAAACCACAGATTAAGACAAATACAAAAAATGTCTTGGTAAGCACAGGCCACACACTAAGACGAACTTTGTCCATGTAACGCTCGTGCACTTATGGAGGTTAGAAGAACAAATCATGAAATGTAGCCATAACAACACAACACTACCTGCCTTAGGTCTTCCCACAGACTTGGTAAGGAGTGTGACCATAGCAAAAATCGATATATAATGATGATGATGATAATAATAATAAAAATAATAATTCACTCATAGATTTCCGATGCATACATGTAATAATCTTTGTGGAAAAGATGACTCCAAAATTAAAATATTTATATATTTGGCATACCTACTCTTTTATTAATAGATTGAATCTATCTCACTAGAGCTGTTTTCTATCAAAATCCAATGGTTCAATACAATTTCCGTTAATTCTAATAATTTATACTCCGTTTCATTTCGTCTTATTACATTTGATTTTTATCACAGCAATAAAAATGGCGGGGAGAAAATAAAGAGGAACGGCTAACAAAGGCCGATGGTTTTGAGCGTCTTTAAGTCATCGAGGCTTTCGTGTCAAAAGTGTTTATCGCCTCGTCAAAGGCTTTCAATTGTTGTCAAAAGCACTTTCTGACTTCGCCCTTACGGTGCCGTAATAAAAAAGAGATAAAAATATTACTACTACTACAACTACTACTACTACTACTAATAATAATAATTATAATAATATTAATACTAAGAATATCCGGAAGAATATTATCAGTATTAAGCAAGTAAAACCCTCACCATGCGCAAAGCGAATGTATATATTTGTTATTTAGCTTTATCTCAGGTCCCGTTGAAGGGCTGTACTGAAAAGAGAGTAAACGATATCAGCACCGACAACATTATTATTGTTATTATTATTATTATTATTATTATTATTATTATTATTAATAATATGCATGGCTTTCATAACTTCAGATTGTAACTGATTGGAGTTGTTACAATGTACCTATTTTGGCTTGGTGAATTAAGTTGGGGTACCTGAAAAACAACGTTCATTACCCCAGTCATGCCTCTAAATTGTCTCCAGTTAAACCCTTGGGCATGTTTGGTAGTGACTGATACTAGTGTACATCTCCGATCATGAGAAGGTGTGCCGGGTGAGCTTCATTTTTAGGTAACCTTCTTAGTTCCCGTTTAGATAACACTCTTAATCTGGAACTGCCAGAGAGGACTGGATTTGCCGAGCGGAACGTTTTTGCAATTAGGGACCACTTATAAATTTCTACGCTGCTTTTGCGAAAACCTCTCACTATATCGCGGACATTGATGCATATTTACCTATCAACAAAAAACGAAGCAAATACCATCAACGAGTAAAACAGAAAGCAAACTACTTCACCAAATGAAATTACAAAAAAAAAGAAAAAAAAAACCCTGAGAGGACAAGGCGTTGCATGCAAATGCCTAAAAAGAACGAAAGCTGCAGATGTGAACCAACAGAAAACACATCAGTGGCTGAGGAGCACCGAGTCAACAGCTGAAACATAAGGCCTAATTATTTCAACTAAGGACCAAAACCTCGCAACCAGATCCTATCACTATAAGATAATCAAGGATGGAACCAAAGGGAAATTCAGGATCTCCGGAAAATATGATGAAACTCAAGACCATATTATCTCAGGATGTCCGGAACAAGAGGAAATGTATATACCCAGAGATATAACAATGTAGCGATATATGTGCATTGGCAGATATGGAAGAAGTGCAAAATCGAAACTATTGAAAGATGTTATGGATACCAAGAAGACACAGTTACCCAAAATAACGATGTAACTATCTTCTGGGACATGCCAGTTCAAAGTGACAGGGAAATGAAAGCCAACAGACATGATATTAACATAAAGGTTAAGAAATTCAGGAAATGTCTGCTTATTCCCATAGCAACATCATCCGAGGGAAACATGAAAAGATTTATCGAGAAAATGTCCAAATACAAGGACCTGAAGATTGAGATAAACAGTATGTGGGGAATGAAGACTGAGACTATACCTATAGTGATTGAAGCTCTGGGCATCATGAGAAAGGAATGGAAATTTTACTAACAGTGTCCCAGGTAACAGCAAGATGGAGGTTGCCCAGAATATCACCCTACTAGGAAAACCACACATACTAAGAAAAGTGCTATCAATTAAATGACAATTCTCCTATATGGTGTAAGGACCATAGTTTGGACCTACATGATACAATACAAGAAACATAACATACACTAATAATAATAATAATAATAATAATAATAATAATAATAATAATAATAATAATAATAAAGTTGTCAAAGTACAAGGACCTTGAAATAGAAATCTCGAAAATGTGGCATATGGGAACATCAACAATCCCTATTGTAGTTGGAGCCCTAGGACTGGTTGGAAAAGATTCCAGTAGACTAATTGAAGAGATTCCTGGAAGTCCATGCCTCAAGGAGATACAAAAATTGTTCTGACAAGTACAGCCCACACCATACGAAGGGCTTTATCTATGTAATTTTTTTTTTTTCTGTCAGTGGAAAGTGTCATGACGCCATTTCTAACCTTAGGTCCCTGGGCGGGACCCGGAAAGAAACGTGTAAACGCCAGAAATCAAAGAAAATAATAATAATAATAATAATAATAATAATAATAATATTAAAACCATGTTTAATTAATGATCAGAGATGTAAGAATAATTTTAAAAGAGTACTTCTACATGCATTGATAAAATTCTAGGAACAATATTTCGATTTGAAAATCGAAAAGGATTGTACTTTTGAATACAGCTCACATACTCAGAAAAGAGCACGGCTAAAAATGGAATATTGTTGCCCAATCTAAGCTGGAAATGCAAGATCATTACTTTCCAGCCTTGGTAGAGCTGAAACTCGTTTACGCGCTCTTCCATTAATTGCTGTATTCCTGACCTTACAAGCTCTTTTTCGCTGGCGCAAACCTGGCAAATCTATCTTTAACTTATCAGTATCTCCGTGACAAATTTTCGGACGATTTCCACTCTTTACTTTCGATATTTTCGACATTTACAGCAAGGACATCCTGTTCCCATCTACAGAGTCCAACCACTGTCATACCATCCACGTTTCATTGTTAAAGAGTAAGTTCCCAAAAAGTAAACAGCATCGTTGAAAAATATCTTGTGCGGATTTTTCTCTGGACACTATAATCTTAAACCCGTCAAAGTCAACGTTCAATCGTTATCTATCCCCTCTATACTAGTTATTTTTATTTTCTTCTCCCTAATTTTCCATTCATATCGCATACATCACTCAGTATCCTTCTATGTAGAGGCTCACGTCTATATCAGATTCGAACACCGGTTCTTGCACTACACAGCTGGTTGACTGACTGAGAAATTCAGGTTTTATAAGTTTGGGTGTGAGGAGGAGCAATAGAAAGAGCTCAGAATTGGAAAGCAGAGTGACGAGTTCCATTTACAGTTAGATTCGTTAAATTCACTTATATTCACTTTGGAAAAGTATGATTCCACCTCGTCTTTCACAGGCTATGTGTTTATTAGTAGTAATTGCATCTGTAAATCATTATTATATGCCAAATATTCTAACAATCAAAACTGCGAAATTTTCATAAGCAGCAAAAGAAACAAATCATTAATCAATAAACAATCCTCTATCTTGAATTTCTCATGAGCATTGCATTGGTGAATTCAGTGATGAAAATGTACTCGCTCAATCTAATATGCTTTCTAGGAAACACCTTGGTTAAAGCTTCTGTTAGTGAATTACAGAAACGGGAAATAACGAAAAAAAATGATATTGCTTTTATTGAATAAACAGTTTTCAAGGTACTTATTTCATTAGAAATTCCAATAATACCCATTGCTGTGACATGAGTTCATCTCCCAGCGGTAGAATGTATAAAAATTGCAAATAAGATCCCAGAATAAGACTACCAACAAAAAGAAAAGCAATTATGAAGCCAGAAAACAATTCTATTAAGAAATCTGAAAACAACGATGCATTGTAAAGACCAAAAGAAAAGAGTGAGATTAACAAAAATTTATTTTGTGCTAATTAGCCCAGATGAATTTTGTAGATTACTTTTTTTATTGTTGATGAAGTTAACATTTCAGTGAAAACTGCGGTTGGGCTGATATGGATCATACTTCAAATTTTTTATAATTATTTTTTCAGTACTCAGAATTTTTTTTCATTTAAATCCCATAACTGATCGGAATAAAATCGATTTTTTTCATTCATTATTTTTATTGCATTTTTTTTCTCTATAAGCCTTCTTCGCGGTTGGTGAATTGAAAACATTAGGAATTAAGAAAATGGCAAATGCGTGAAATAAAAACATTCAAATAATGTTCTTTATTTCAAGAGAATGTTTTCAGGAAAAAAAAATTAATAATAAATATCTTTAAGTATTTTTGTCAATTTGCCTTCAGGCATCTCATC
>CAHIKZ030000508.1:132500-310000 GCA_903632075.3 Acanthosepion pharaonis | reverse complement strand
GTATGAGTTTGTTTATGTGTATTTCATGGAAACTTTGCGTATCATCCTCACCAAATCTAAGTATGTGACTAAAAGTAAATATATGTATGTGTATTTAGATTTATATGTATAGGTGCGTACATGTTTTTTATCCAGATATGTATATGTATTATATGTTTATGTTTATATATTTATTTGTATGTATTTCTGAACATATTTGTAAATATACATGTGTGTTAATTTGTTTTTGCCCTGTGATATATATATATATATATGTATACTTTGTAGAAAACATCCTAAATATATAATAAACTATTATCCACTTATATGAAAAAAATATAAAAATTGATATTTATGTTTTAGAATTTTCGTTTTAATATATTAAAAATATTATTTTAAACATTTTTATCTTTGTAATTTGCTCTTAACAATAATTAACTATGAACAGCATTTATTTAAGTCTGAAATATTTACTGGTTGTGATTTCTCAATGTCTATGCCATTGTCTGTGAAACTAAATATATCACTATGTGTATGTAGAGTGTATTCACATTTATCTGAACGCACGTCTCCTTTTTTCAAAAGGGCTGATAATGTGAATCATCCTCCTTTTTTTGTGTGTATGTTTGTGTGTGTGTGTGTGTGTGTGTGTGTGTTGTGTATACAATTATGTCTGGATGCATGTATTATAATCTGATTGTGTTTTTTGTGTCACGCGTGAAAAAAGAATATTCACAAACTTTAAAAATAAAACAAAAGAAAAAAAAAAAATAAAAAATGTATTATCAAATGACCGGATGTATTATAGAGTCTTGTCTTGTCGAACGTTTTCAATGAAAAATGAATTGAATAAAATATATTTTTTTTTTTCTCAATAATTTTGTAGTTTTTAAACTTAAATTAAATTTGATTTTAAAATATTTTATTTTAATATAAATATATATTTATATATATATATATAAATTTTAATATTACAAAAAGATCAATAGCTATTAGAGCAGGATTTCGTTTGATAATCATTATATAAATTCTAGCTTTTGTAACAATGTTTCTAGTGTAGGATCAAAATTAATCTGAAACTTTTAAAACCATTTATTTTATCCTCTTGATAAGACATTCCATAAACAAAATGGCTATTTTTGTAGTGATTTTATAACATATTATGTTATAAATATTTATAAAAATAATATATATATATATATATATATATATATACATTTCACACACACACACAGGCACGCATACACACACATACATATATATACACACACACACACACACATATATATATATATATATATATATATATATATATATATATATATATAATTATTTTCGGACACATTCCAACGTATGTTACCTGAAATCGCCCTGATAGGTTTTGATATTTTCCATTACAACTGAATATTATTTACTGATATGCAAAATCTATGTTGCTATTTCCTATTGTTTCAAAACGTTCATGTTGAGTCATGTGCCGAGAATTAATCAGATACCCTGTTCAGAACGATTTTCCTTTTATGACCGAGGCTATTTTCCATTGTTGTAGTAAATGTAGCATCGCTGGCAAATGTCCTAACCTTCAATGCTTATCGTTTGATCGAATTTACATAACAAAACCTTCCTACACTTTATGGGAAAGCTATTTTGTTTTCCAGGCGTTAAGTGTCTTCGCTTTTTGTGCAACCATTAAAATAATTTCTTGTATTTAATTTGCCTCCCAGCTTCCATATTTTCAAAGGAAAACCCGTATGCCTTTGAGCGTGAACCACGCTGAATAGCGACATCAAACTCGGCCCAGAGGAATAACTCTAATGAAATTAAACTAGTTCAGAAGTAAGAGATCTCGCCGATTGATCTCATCTTGGAGGTTTATTGTTAGTGTAATGTCCTTTGCGACATTAATCTTTACAAACTAAAACAGAATCTCTTCCACATCAGTTTGTCCTTCCATATCTTCTATTCTTTTGTGTAGAGGCTCAATCTGTGGGTTTTCTGAGCGAAAAACAATTACTGAATAAATTAAGTTAATTTGTTAACTGTTAACCATTATTGTTGATCAGGTTTTTGTTTGTTTGTTTTTTTTTCTGGTCATTTTTACCCCAAACGAGATGGGAATGTTGCTTGTCCGCAGGTTGTTACAGAAAAAAGTGGAAGAAGAAGAAGCGAAAACTGCGAATAGTGAGGATTGAAGAAATCCCAAAGATAAACGCGATTCAAGAAGACAGAAGTTGGCGATCGATGCTGGATTTAAATTTGTGAAAAATGTAGTTATCAGGAAAGCTATTAAATGGAGGCGAATTTCACGGGTGGGAAATGCGAGGAAAGAAACTGTTATGTTAGAAGTGCTGAATGTATTAAGCTATTTTAACAGTAAAAGGGTGGGACCTAATTGCTATCACGCTTAAATTAACATAGTCGTGGCAACAGAGAAACATCTTCGGCTATAGATATAGTCCATCTTGTGAGAATCGAACGCATTACTGATGATTTACAATCCGGGATAAAGAAAATTAAGAACAAATGTGACGACATGTTTACAAATATATTGAAGGGAACACATTTTATACTCTGTTGTGTAACAATTGCTCCCATGTAAATTATACTGTGAACTGTTCGGCTTATTGCTTTTCCAATGCTGATGAGTTTTATGCTATTAGTCATCATTTTTTTATTCTATGTGGTGATGTCCATACCATAAGTTTGCGAGTTAATTAACACGGAATTCATGCATACTAAATATGGCATCACCGTTCCTTTTGCAAGCCATCAATAACGTTAGCAAAATGCAAGTTGATTATTTCCTGCCTCCGATTTAAAATTCTTCCTCTGTAGTCAACCGGTGCATTGGCTGTAATGTTCTCAATAGATTTACATAATTAATCATAGGTAAAAATAATTACAGGTGCATAAAACGCAACGTTGATTGACGAAAAGATTAACAGTAAACAGCGCAGAAAGCGTCCTTCACGTATTGAGTTCAATTTCCGCTTGATCCTTTTCGTTCATTTCCCGGTAACGTGCATCTTTCTTTCTCTCTCTCTTTTTATATATATATATATATATATATATATACACGTTTCATTAAATAATATAGACAAGTGTTGTCTATTTATTTTATGTAAATTCTTTTCATAACGTCTATGTAAACAATGACAGACATTATTGTCTGTCCGTATATTGCAAATATGTTGTGATTGGTATTTTTGATAATGGCTTAATCTAAAGTTTAGACTGTATTAAAAAAAATATGGATCAAAGATGTCAATTACTTTCATATTCAACGATAATATACGGACAAGACGTTATGAAAGAAATTTATCAAAAATTTAATAGATGATTGTTTATTATTTAATCAAACGTTAATGAAAAGAAATTTAACATAAAAATAAATAGACAGCATATTATATATATATATATATATATGAAATATATATATATATATATTTGTGACTTCCGACAGACCGCCCGTCACACCCACTAAAATAGCCATACATTGATCGATCGAAACTAAATTTGTGGGAGAAGTGTAAACAGGTAGGGTTATATAAAGTACATTTGGTTTTACTAGGGTGCTTATCATAGTATAATAAATATTTTTGAAAAATTAAAAGTTTTATTATTTTTCATAAAAAAATACTCCTTCCATTTAAAAAATAATTTAATGATTGAAATAAATAAGTATTCAATAAAAATGCAATATTGTTTTTCATATCTTTTCTTTAATCTTTTATATATACAAGAATCCAGCTTCCAGTTCGTCCTGGAAGAACTATAAACAATTCACATGTTTCAAACTCTTTAAAAAGTTGGAATTTGACTCCAGAAACAAATATTTTTGCATGACCAGTTGTATATTGCATGCTCAAGAGTAAGAAATCCTAATAATTTATTCTTCGCTGTTAAAAATGAAAAAAAGAGAAATGTTCTTGAAAAATATTATTTACCGTGAAGTCCTATGGAATTAATTTAACTTAAAGAAGTTATTAAACCGCAAAGTAGGATTTTTTGTCAAAATATTTTCCAATCAAATCAGCTTATTCAAAGTTCATCGATTAGTTGGGAAATTGAACGAAACGCAGAGTTTGTAAATCTCGATAATAATTGTTAGCGATAAATTCGACAATACTAAATCCTGTGAGGATTTTAACACGCGTCGGCGTGTTGCCAAAACAGTTCTAGTCCTTGGAAAAAAATTAACCCTTCTTTCTCCACATATGGGTTAAATAGCATTGCAGACTGGGATCTCGTATCTTGAAGTGGCATCCAGTGTAGTAGAAGAAAAATGACCAAATACCAGTCTGAAGTAGTTTGAGCTCCATCCAGTTATCTTTGTCCTAGGCCCACTATTGCTTCTCTGACCGCAGTACCTGTAAGTCTCTTATGGTCCTAAAAGTTACAAGACATGTGAGAACAATAATGATATGCAAATATCTTATACCACTGTGCTTAATAGTATATACTTAAGATATACTCGTGTTCATTGTGAATGGAAATCCCAAGGGAAGTTATTATTTAGGATACAGTTTAAGTTAAGGAATATGACGTTTGCTGAAATATTATGACGGGAAGATTTTATGTAATCCATTAACAACAGGAGAGTGACAAGACTCACGCCAACAATGATTAACGATGGAATTGTGTTTTGACTTCCTATTGACTTTATTTGTCGGTTTCCTTTTTTCATTCTCCCCTACTATCTGACTTTATACAAAGCATGTTTGATCACCAATTTCTCACCAATATTTTTTTTTACCCCCCGCCCCTTCTCGTTTCGTTTCGTTTTCAAAAAAACATATATTTAATTTTATAATTAATAGATTAGGGTTTTTACTCGTCAACATGTTTTAAACGTGTCATTAAGATTTTTATTAGCATCCTCGGTTTAATTCGCTGTATTTATTCATTTTAATCGCATAAACGAGATTATTATTTTTTTTTTTTACTCGTTTATATGTTTTAAACGTTTCATTATGATATATATATATTTTTTTTTCTTTTTTTCCTTTTTTTTTTAAGCCCTCTTGGGTTAACTCGCTCTAATTGTTTATTTCTATTTCATCCTTTTTTTTTCTTTTTTTTTTTTTTTCTTTTTTTTTTTTATTCTTCGACATGTCTTAGATGTTTTATGTAATTTATAAGATCTCTCGGTTTTAACTCGCAGTAATTTATTTATTTATTATACATATATTATTATTCCTAAAGTTTTAAAACGGTTTTATTTATAAGCACTCTCGGCTTGATTCGCTGTAATCTATTTATTAATTACAATGGCTGTATTTTCTTTTCTCTGTATATAGTAATTATTGCTGGTGAAATGAAACGTGAGGGGAAGTGGGTAAAAACGGAAAACATAATTACCTTCTAAGCATCCGATGAGGGGGTATCCACCAAAAAAAGTAAAAGTAAAAAATTACCCGTAAACGGCTTAAATAGATCTCGCACCGTTGTGATTGGCTGTTGGTCAATCTCCAATCAAATGTGAGATTACGGGGTATTCTTATAAAAGTCAGCACAAACAAGCATTTTTTTAGAGGGCGTTTCAGAGTCTGATCAGCTCTGAAAGGGTCGATTTGGTGAGGTCAGTATGATGTTTGAAAGACCCGAAACTGCCCAATGATCCTTTTCTAGAACATCACTGACGACGCCCTCTAGCGCTAAAGGAGCGTATATTCAAAGCAGATCCAATATTTAGCATTAATATCCAAATTGCTACACCACAACAAAATTGTTGTTGCTTGTTGACTTATCCATCGACCGGGATAGTCGAATAAAATCATCACATGATAATAAGTAAACATGTTTGAATAACACTATTCCAAACAAGTTAAATCAACCCCATTAAGCAAGAATCTAATAAGTCGATTTTTTTTTCTTTTTAATGATAAGATACTTATATGCGTATAATGTTATGAATAAAAGTGTGGACGTAACGTCGAAAATGTCGGCATGGATAGTGCCACAGATACATTAAGGGAGATACAATTCCATCACTTATCTCTCGAGATAGAGGTTAATGTTAGGGTAAAGTAGCCCATCTGGTTTTGACTGGAAATCAGTATAGTCGGAAAAATCGGAATGTAAAACAACTTGGTGTGAGGCTAACAAAACGACGTCGTAAATAAACCTACTTACTATAGATACCACCGAACAAAATCTAAGGAGGTGAATATGTTAACACATTCTCAATATGGTTAACACAAAAAAAAAAAATTAATTAATAAATAAAATCTGGATTTAAATCTTATTTTTTTCAGATTTGAAATTATAATTATACTTATATTTTGAAATATTTATATTCCTTCTATCATTTATTCATTTTACTTATCTATCTATCTATCTATCTATCTATCTATAAATCTACATCATATTGAATCTATCACATTTTATTCATTGTCCATATTGATATAGTTTTATTCGGAGATATCTATCTGTTACACTTTATTTATATCTATCTATATATTGATCTAGTTTAATTCATATCTACTCTCTATCACACTTTATTTACATATCTATATATTGATCTAGTTTTAGTCATATATATCTGTGTCTATCTATCTATCTATCTATTTGTCACATCTTATTTATATCTGTCTATATATTGATCTCGGTTTATATATATATATATATATATATATATATATATATATATATATATATATATATATCATATTTTATTTATATCCCTCTATATTAATCTGGTTTTATTTATATCTATCTATCTATATTTCTATCTATCTATCTATCACATTTTTTTTACAAATCTCTATATATTATCTAGTTTTATTCATATCTTGTATCTATCTATCTTCACATTTTATTTATATCTGTCTATATATCGATCTAGTTTTATTCATATCTATCTATCTATCTATCTATCTATCTATCTATCTATCTATCTATCTATCTATCTATCTATTTTAATATATCTCTATTCTTTAATCTATTTTTCTTTCTATCTCCCTGTCATGCTATTGATATTTATCTTTATTTTTCCCTGTATTATTTCGACTTCTTTATCTCACCAAATCTTTCTCTCTCTTTCTATCCCTCTCTTTTTGTATCTATCCCTTTACATCTACTAATTATTTCCTCGTCCTAAATTATAAATTTTCTCATATCTGTTTAGAATTGTTCTTTCACAATATCTGTTTTCCAAGTCATTACTCAATAACTGCTTCCTCCAAGGCTATAACTTTTTCTGATAACACCGCCATGTCATGTGACCCTACTCTCGTTCCCAAGATAAATAAATATAAATGACCCTATCATATTCACAATCAATATTTACTTGTCGCCTGCGCAGTCGACTTACTGACATCTTGTTGAAACGCTCTCCCATTAAGCATCCAAATCGCATTAGGTTTTCTTTTAGACACTTCTCATCACAAGTAAATGCGATTCTTTTGTAATTCTTCGTTGTTTTTTAAGGGTTCAAGGTGATTTCTTATTCGCTTACAGCCAAGTATAGACGGTAACATAAGATGACGCAGGCTGTAAACAGTCTTAAGTTGGGGCTGCAGTTTTGTGTGTGGGTTATCTGGTAGAATATAGGACATTATACATTATCCATTATTGTGATGAGAATTTGTAATGTTTACCATCATAGAGCGTATTATATACATTCATACGAGGAATAGAAAATAATGATTTTAATCTTAATTACTAACACGAAAAAGGAGGTTTCTTCCTTGCAATGGATTTTGTACAAAATAATAATAATAATAATGATTAAAATTAATATAAATTCATATTATTCAATGATAAAATTTCATCCTATTTTCTTGCGTTATGTTCCTTTTTTCTCACAGACTGAGCCCAGCTGACCCTATTATTTTAATATAGTCGACAAAATTATAGACAAAGCATGCATGAAATCAAAAATGTAAAATGCCGATAATTTACCCATCACACACTGTATATATATTAAAAGCTTTCAACACACCATCTCGCTGTTGAATAAGGTGAGATTTAAATACAAATTCATATTGCTCAATGATTAAAGTTTCATCCTAGCTTTTTCTTAAAGTAAATCAGTTATATCTTGTATTTTGTAATGAAATAAAGATTCATGCTTTTATTTCTAGAAATTCTGCGATGAAATGTTTGATAATTTGAACTTTTTGAACGGCTAACCAGCCAAAGTGTGTTGTATGGACTCAAATCTGTAGGTGCGCTCAAATTGGTCGATATCGACAACTGTGAGTCGGTGGCATATTCCGGGCGTCAATAAATGCATCGGGGGTCAAAAGGCAGTTGATAGATGCATAGGGTTCAAAAGGAGGTCGGAAAATACCAGGGTTCAGAAGAGATATATTAATGTTGGATTTATTATAATTTTTGGATGGAAACTGATACACTAAGGTGTAACTTTATTCAGTAACATCGCTTCAACTCTTGTGGATGGTGTCCTTGATTAAGTTGGTCAATGTCGCCAAAATGCTTGCCTTCAGTTATGAGGAGTTTTTTTGGGCCCTCGATCCACTGCGCTCTACACATAAGGATCAAGGGGTTTGCAGTCCTTGGAGTTATGTGGCCAGATGTAAGGTGTAATAAGGTCGTAGTAATTGTATGACAGCCATGGCTGGGTTCATCTGCGTGTGTGGCATGGTGCAACTGCATGTTGCCAGGCATAGCATCTTCCAGCAGTCACCTCTTGACCAAAGAACAACACTTACTCCCTGTTTATGGACCTGACTGACTTTTCAATGATGGTTTGGATTTCACTAACAAATTCAGGAGTTCTTTTTTTTATCAGAACGATCAAACTGTCTTCCGAGCTGCCATACATTCGTAATCACCATTAGACTCATCCAACTCATTCTGAATCCTCTTCAATCTCCTCAAATTGACTCTCAAACTCTTTGAATTGTTTGTATTTGAGCATCCGGTGAGACTACCAAGCAATACAGAATACTGTTTCTAAATTTCCGGAGAAATGAATTGCGTTATGGTGCTTTTTTTCTCACAGACTGAGCCCAACTGACCCTATTATATTGTACAGTCGACAAAATCATAAACAAACAAAGCATGCATGAAATTACAAATGTAAAATGCCGATGATTTACCCATCGTAGCTTGTATATATATTAAAAAGCCTTCAACAGACCATCTCGCTGTTGAATAAGGTAAGAATTACATGGGGTGCCAAATTTTTAAATAAAGGGTCTCTCTGACAGTGAAATGTTTCCTGTAATGGGATCTGTATAGAATACTAGTCTCTGCTTGAATTAGTGACGCCATAAATTATACTAACCGTTTTTAACAGATCAAAAGCAAGTGGCGCCTGATTAACCAATTAAATATTAAATAACGCAAAAATGAAAATATCAGAATTTCTTTTTCTTTTTTTCCTCATATCTCATTCTCTGATGAAACTTTAATATATATATATATATATATATATATATATATATATATATATATATATTATATAATATATATTTTTTCCCTCGAGATTGATTTGATTGTTGGCAAATCAAAATTGAGGGTTTTTCGAAACGAGTATAGTTACCTATATTTGTATATATATATATATATATATATATATATATATATATATATATATATATATATATATACACAATACAATCCAAAATTATCTCATTTACAAAGAGATTAACAAGCAAACTCTTTGTCGAATAAAATTAACAGCATTACTTGAGTTTTCCGAAAGTACTTCAGCATCAGCTGAAGAACATATTTAAAATGGTATATAATTTAGCTTTGTAGGTGAAAAAACAAATGAGATATTAATAGTTAAACGTTTTGACTACTTTCCAAATCCAGGTTTTTGACAAGGGTCAAAGGGTCATATCACGGAAACATTTCGATCTAGAGACGTAAAATAAGTATCATTCAATTTCTATCATGAATGTTTATAAGTGCACCATATTTGAAAAATGATTATGTTTCGATGATAGTCAGACCGTTGTTGATTTGATACGGAATGACTCATATATAATTTTATACAGATGTCTTCATATGTATATATGTATTATTAGAATATTGCCTTGTTTTAAAATCTCAAATGTAGTGGATTTTCTATAGCTGCTGATTTTATTTATATATATAAACCGATGTTAATTAATTTTTTCTTTTCATTTGAGCATCGACCTTCGTTGATGAATTCTTTCTAAAAAGCGATGCCGCGTTGAAACCAGCTCTGAAAATTTGTTTCCGATCATAGAATCGGTATCAGAAGTTTCCAAATATAGCCGGCAGCCATGTTGCCCTCCTGACTGACTACCGTTACAAAAGTAAATGAAAAAAGTCATTTCAAAGAAAGATAACTTCTTTTATTTTTACTCCTTGGATGAAATCGGAATCCGACGAAATTTAATCAGCTTTTACGATCCTTGCATTTTCTCTCAAACATAGAAACCTAGCATTAGATAATGGAAATATATTTATTTGTCTATTGATTTTTGCCATTTTCTCAGTGATTCAGGGAAAAGGGCGAAATATAGGTTTTTAACTAGTTCCATATCACTGGGTCATTCTATTTGATTTAATATTCTATCGTCCTGATGTCTCGGATATATAAAGCAGTTACCGAAATACATCTTAGCGTGCTTTACCTTATCATTCACACATATAGACGGACCGAACTTTTTCGATATTTGGCATCAAGAGCGATATGAAATATATATATATATATATATATATATATAAATTGAACTACCATATCTTAGTTTCTTACATACATACGTAGACCAGTATATATTAGAAGGTGCCTGAAAAGGGATCGGCCTCATACACTAAAAAAATTAATGAAGTGGGCAAACATTACTCTGCTTTCGATAGGACCAATAGTGTTCGTACAAACAGAAACACATCATCATCACCATCATCAACATAATCATCATAATCATAATAATAAGAAAAAGAAGATAATATTATTTATGAATATATTGGGAAATTTAAGAAAAATTAAAGATTGAAAGATGCTAACCGATCTCTCCTTGACACTCATATTTATAAGCACTATGTGTGTGTGTACATATGTAGAATGAGCGAGGTATACGACTGGATACGAAAATTCGGGTTTACAGAGCTGTTGTACTTGCCATCCTTTTCTATGCCTCAGAGTCATGGACTCCATACAGGTACATATACGCCAGCTAGATGTTTTCCATAAAAGCTGTCTGCGTGCAATCTGTAGAGTTAACCTTCAAGATAGGACATTTAACGTAGACCTCGTTAATAGGTGTAATATATATATATATATATATATATATATATATATATATATATATATATATATATATATATGTGTGTGTGTGTGTGTGTGTGTATTGAAATGGATTAAATCAGAACAGTATTTAATATATTTTCTGATTATACGTTAATTTGTCGATATAATTTATATAAAAAAACAGAGCATTTACGTAAATAAATTATATCTATAAAAATAACGTCTAAACATATATATATATATATATATATATATATATATATATATATATATATATATATATCAGGTTTATATTATTAAAGATAACAGATATTATGGGTAGATTAATTTTCCTGATCAACTTTTTTCAAATTATGAATAATTCTTCTCAGACAAGGAGGAAATTGTAGATATTAAATTCAACACCTAGAGGTGATAGTCTGTTTCATTGTAAACATAATAGTAAGACATATATATATATATATATATATATATATATATATATATATATATATATATATATATATATATATATAGTATGACAAATTGCAAAAATATTGGGACGCATTTCATTCGTTAAGATTTCATAGGACCGGACTTTTTGATGTGCCACGTTACATTATATGCACAAAAATTGTTTCCAGTATTTTACAATATTTTACTACCTTGTATATTACTGAATTCAATTACCGTGAATATATTTTTACAAAAAGCAAAGAGATGCTACTTTTCGCCGGTCGAAAATTGACTAAATCCAAAAGTGCTGGTTATTCTTTGGATTTCGTTAGGAGTATCTTGGTAAAAGCAGCAAACCATATGCAATACTCGATACAAGAAAGAATACTGGATTTTTAAATATGCAAAGTTGATTCTCTGCGCGTAAAACCTTCTAGAAAGACATAGTGATCAGAATTTCCTCGCAGCACGCCTATCAATTGATTCATTATCATCATTCCCGTTTATGTCAGTGGAAAATGTTAGACAAAGATAGGACAATGAATCACTGAAATAGAGGGCAGCATCAGGCATTTTCTATCGGGAGTGGACATTTCATTACCGCCGACTCACCACCGGCCAACCCGTAGTTACTGTCATAGTGTGCACCTCTCTTAGATCAGCATTGATTCGGAGAGAGATTTTGAATGTTTGGCTATCTTAGTTTTTTATAAGTTACAAGAGTCTATTTAGTTCTTTGCTGTTTAATTTTCAAACTTTTCATCATCTTCATCAATATATGTCATATGCTAAAGTAATGATCCTTAACCAATTACTTCTATTGTTTTTTTTTAAAATGTCGACGAAAACATGAAGAGTTTGCATGTCGTTGCGTCGGTGGTGTTGGGTGGGAGGCAATGTGCTGTGTGGTGATGAGTTGTCATGAACATGTTTTGATATTAGCTGCCAATTTGATTTTTTCGAACTTAGTAAGATATAAATAAATCGTAATGACATCCACAGAGATACCTAGTCGGTAACTGATGCCACCAGGAATCTGTCCAAGAATAAAGCCATGGGTGACGCGCGCATTGATGAAAATGTAAAATAGTTGCCGTTCAAACAACTTTCATTACGCGGATTGATCAGAAAGATTGAATCAAATAAAAAACGACCAGAAACACCATAAACCTTAAATCTGTAAAGGAGACCAGTAGGCCATACGTTGTCAAATCCGGTAAGGATATATCAAACAGTAGCTCAAGCCGCGTCGTTCTTATCTAAAGATTGACAGACCCATATAGCAACAATCGTTAAAACATCGGCCGTTGACCTAGAGAAGGGAAAGCCATTTTGTTTGTCTGAAAGGAAATCCTGTGAGGTGAGATGTTTAACCCATTCGGAGTTGATTAGAACCAGCAGTACTTTGCCAAAGATTGGCAGTTAGAATGTTCAGGCGGTTCTCTAGAGTTCTTAAAATCAGGAACCACATGAAAATCTGAATAAACATAATCAGCCGCTAGAGAGAAGATGTCGAGTTCAGTAGCACATTTCTCAAGGATGCCATGCAGTCCAAATTTGTTGGGTTCAAGTTTGGAGATTATTACTACAGCATGGATGGTGTTATATGCGTATCTCACATTAATAACTAAGATCAATGTGGGTAGTCAGGCAAAGTTACTCCTGATAAGCTGAGATTGGAATTGGAAGATAATTGGAGGCAATTTATTCTGCTTTATCGGCAGAAAAGTATAGCACTTCGAACTGAAGAAAAAAGTGATTGAGAGCTTAACTTATTTAACATACTGAGGACGAATCAGCTACCGGACCTATCAATTAAAAAAAAAAAAAAAACGAACCCACCACGACATTTGGACTGCATGTTTTTCAATTAGTTCAGAAGATAAATCAGTACCCAGTCACATCAGGGTGCAGTTTAGAACAATGCAAACTTTGACACAATGAATGTATTTTTTGATAGAGACACGCCTGGGTTACAACTGGACTGAAATAGAAAATAGCCAACATTTTACCAGAAAAACTAATGACTGCTGACATCGTTGGTCGTGGTTGGAAAATCAGATTTATATTAATCGTACGCTAAAGGAAAAACGTATTGTCTCTGAAAAAGAAGGTTAACAAAAAATTATATTGTAAAAAGAAAACAGAAAACTATGCATTAATTACGACAATAATATCACCTCTACTGTTTTTGAATATCACTTGACCTTTGATGAGAAGAAGATATCGCCCTTTGAAGTTGAGGAACAAGCAGCAATGGGGAGCTCTTGTGATCCATTTTTTTTATTCAACAAGTTATTCCTACAAAATGCATGTTTTGGCCACCCCATCATATACAGAATCACATTGCATAGCCAGAATGGTATAACCAAACTAGAATATTGCCTTCAGTATATGGAGCACTTGGCTAACTCAATTTGTCATAAATATCAGTGTTCATAACTCTTAATATATATATAGATTTCACGTTACAAACTATGCTATGAAACGGCTCGACCCGGTTATATAAACCATGAACCTCAACTAGTAAAAATATAGAGGCGCTAAAGATAAAAAATAAAAAAATACGAGATTAGAATTCTGTAATAAATTTTAATCCAATTTAGTGTCCCTAAATCTCGACAATAACAACACAGAGGAATCAGATAATATTATCATATTGTTACATGATATAGTTCTGAAAATATCTTGAGGGAAACAGATGTTCACAAGAGACGTGTTGGTTTTCAAAAGATTAATATTTCGGAGTGTCCCACAAATAACCAGGGAATTTTATATTTACTGACTGAGAAAAAATAATTAACATATAAATATTTTAACCATTTGTTGCTCCGAGATGCAGTTGTTATCAAATTTTTAACGCGAGGTGAGTGTTCTTTTTAAGAAAGAACATCGAACTTGGGGAATGTAAAAATGCCTTGGCATATTTTGCCAGATATCTTTAGTTTGATAACTAGAAATCAGTTTATCGATGTTGTAGCTGTACTTAAATATATATATATATATATATATACTTTGCTTTTGTTTCAAATAAGTGTAACAAAGACTCCAACAATTACATAAAATGTACCAAATTTCCTGCTTTTTTGTGGGTTACTCTCTTGAAAGAAACTAGCAGAATTGGAATAAAAAGGAAATGGAGAATACTAAACATCAAAGAAAATAGAAAAGGAAAAACTAGATAAAGCTGGAAGAAAGAATATCAGTGAAAAATTGAAAACCCAAAATAACGACGCTAAAGCGAACAGACATTGTCTTGAAATACGAGAAAAGCCAACAATTATCATAACATCCAACAATCTAAAACAAAACCGTCTCCCAAGTTTCAAATAAGCCCAGTGTCATGAAATACATTGGTCATCAAAAGTGTGCGTTATCGACTGAGTACCCTAATAGCAGAATATTCTAAACCTCAACATGAGTACAACAAATAAAAGCTCCCAACCTATCATAATCTTAACCAATTATACAATATTTAATCTATTCAACTTAATTCGACGTGGTGCAATTGTTAGCAAGTTTGTATCGATCGCTGGAACAATTACGACTATGTAGTGATTTCGATACCCTCTGGGTGCAGCATCATTTCTGCCTTGTGTCACGTTTAAGCTACAATTAAAACACTATTTTGTTATTTCGAGGTGGTGCAATGGTTAGCAAGCTGGTCTTGTTAGAAAAATTATGATTGAGTAATGAGTGCCCCATTGCGTGCCCCAAACTTACGGCCTTGTGACAGATCTACGCTATGCTCAGTAAATCATTTGGCCATCTAGCCGTAGAGTAATGGTTAGAAGTCTTGCCTCGCTAGAACAATTACGACTGAATCGTGAATTCATTTCTCATTGGGTGTCCCATACTTTCGGCCTTGTGACACATCTACGGTATGCTTATTAAATCATTTCACCATCTGGCCGTAGAGTAATGGTTAGAAATTTTGTCTCGCTAGAACAATTACGACTGAATACTGAATCATTGGGTGTCCCATACTTTCGGCCTTGTGGCACATCTAAGCTACAATTAGAAAATTACTATACTGTATATCAAGTAAATCTCTCAATGAAAAAAAAATGTTATGTTGCTTCCCTTCCCCGGCCAATGAACGAAGGGACTTTGTTTTTTATATAGGCATTCATATTTCGGACGAGAATGATCTTGACCCCAAATAGTCAGCATACTCTGGACCTAAGATAAAACTTTAGAAACCCGAACAAAATGATAGGGGAATTGGGATGAAAGCAATGATGGCGTGAATCTTGAATCCATCAAAATGATTCAGGGTGTACAATAAGCAAATACTTCAAATGCCTCAGTGTATGGCTAAGTTACAACAGATTTAGTATAGAATATAAAGACATTGAACATACAATATGATTTGCTTGGTGTAGTTTTGCATAGCACCAGACATTGCGACAAATGTCAATCATTAAACTAAAAATTCTTCCGAGGACCTAATGACCTTTACAAAATTTCAAACAAAAGGCTGTCCTCATAACGGAAACCACACCATTTGAGAACTTTTGACGATATCAACAACTATAATGTATGGCACATTTAAGTCTAAGAGAGAATGAAGACATAATGAAGATGTCGACGTTCCACAGACCAAAACAAGGAAGGAAGCCCGGATAAATACTGGAAAGAGATTTGAGAAATCGATTTTTCTTAAAAACTGGATTATGATAAAATTTTTTATAAATTTTAACTGACAGCAACACCAATTACTCGATCAATGAATATCGAATATTTACGTATAAGGAAACTGCTAATATTAACATTTCAGCGAACACCTACTTTGTGGACACGTATGCAACATACGAACCAACATACACAAATTCATAGAACACCGACACACACACACACACACATATATATGTGAAAAGTGTATATATATATATATATATATATATATATATATATATATATATATATATATATATATATATATATACATCGCTTCTGGAATGAGCGGGGTATTCGACTGATAGGAAAATTCAGGTTTACAGAGCTGTTGTACTTGCCATCCTTTTGTATAGTTCAGAGTCGTGGACTCCATACACGTAGCATATACACCAGATAGATGTTTTCCATAAAAGCTGTCTATGTGCAATCTATGGAGTCAACCTTCAAGATAGGAAATCTAACGTAAACCTGGTTAACAGGTAATATATTCTAGGTATCGAGACTTTTCTCATACAGTCTCAGTTACGGTAGACTGGTCATGTCTTGAGAATGTCTGATGACAGGATACCCAAGATCTTAATGTACAGCCAGTTAAGGCTACAGGAATGTAGGACGCCCATGGCTAAGATACAAAACAAGCTGAAAAGAAACTTGTCAGTTATATATATATATATATATATATATATATATATATATATATATATACATACATATGAAGTGATGCATATATATATATATATATATATATATATATATATATATATATATATATATATATGTATGTATGTATGTATGTATGTATGTATATAAAAGGTTTTGATCTTAATAGTCACCATAGCCTTGATTTATGATATTATCATTTGTTTATCTTTTGATCCATATAGATATGCGTTTTCGCGCGGTAGCGACCTTAATGTATCTACCAAGTTTATCTGAGGTAGTGAATGTTTAGTGCCATATCTAATCCTTATGGGTCATTTAATGCCGAATTTTTATTTAGTGCATTAGTAATTTATTTTACAAAAATGCATTGCTTGTAATAATTTGTTCCTTACATATATATATTGGTTGCAATTTTTATTCATTTTTTTTTTTTTATTTTTTTATTTTCTTATAAAACGTTATTGCTGGTAATCTTTGCCTCTGAGAATGTAATGCCGGTATTTTTTTTACTAAAGAAATGTTTATGTTTTTATGATATTTTGATCCCAGCTTGGCGGTTAACTATTTCCGCATAGCTGGGACACTAACAGATCCTGGGAACAACAGCAATTAAGAGGTGGTTCCACGCTCAAATCCTCCCAATCAGAGGCCTTGTTGTCGGATATAGTTTATCGTTTACACAGGACAGACCTATCAAGAACGTTTATGCATTGTTTGCCTTTTTTTTTACACTGGGCATATCGTAATTAAATAGTTCCTACTCCCAGATTGTATAAATAATAACTATTCTTCATCAAAGTTTAAAATCAAATTATATTGATTGATTCATTTATCTTTTACTGATTATCAGCATTTTTCAAACTAGAAACTCTCTGTTTAGATTGTAAAAAAAATTCGGGCGATAATAATGATTTACTTATAAATCATATTCTTTAAATTCTATTAATTAACCCATCGATGGAAGAAGAAGAAGAAGAGTTGGATATATAATTTAACCGCGTCAATGAATATAACCTGGAATTGGAACTCTTAACGCCGAGTTCCAATTCCGGGCCATTATCTATTTACACCATTCGCACACCCAAGCTTACAAAATCTAGAATTCCCGAAGCGTTTATCCATCAAGGTACCGACCAGACTCAACGTTGCTTAACTTCATTGATCTTAGGAGAACTGGTGTTTCAACGTGACCCGGTCGTAAACATCAATACCTAAAACAAAAATATATACCATGAAACACTGTAGAACAACTTTTAAGAGGTTGATTAGAAGAGAGTTAACTTTACTATATCACCAAAAGTGAATCTATTCAACAACTGATGCATTAAAATCGCTGTCCGGTCACAATCTCGGCTAAGTTTGAGTTAAATCAATATTCACGTAGACAGACAGTTATAAACTCTGTTTGTAAATTGAGTCCGACAACCTGAATCTGAAGGTTTTTTTCCTGTTTGACTCCTTTATGAAATATTCAAAAAGCTTGCTTTCCAATCTAAAACGGTGATATTAATGTCTAAAAGAATCTGTTGCAAGGCACTAGAAGAAAAATTATGTCCGCCTCTAAAGGTGAATTATCATTATTTTGATGAAAATTCAGACATGGTAGCCGAAATTTAGAGAAAAGCGAAAAAGATCTTTGTTCTACTCAAAGAAATACGATATTTCAAAAAGAGTAAAAAAAAAGCCAATGTTCTCATTGTGACACCAGTTAACATCTAATTAAATTTCACTTTATTTACCAAGTTTACTTCGAGAGAATATAAAAGCAAACATAACAAACCAAGCCGCTCTCACGGTAAAACACATTTCAAGTGGAGTCAATCACTGGGCACCAGTAAGGCAGATTTGCTACAAAGAATCCAGCATGATAAAACTGTTTGAAGATGCTGAAATCTTTAATATAAGGTTATGTTTTAAAGAAATAGGTATTGGCCAAAACATTTAAAACTTACAACTGACCATCTAAAAACTATATAACTATAAAACCTACTTTTACCCTGAAGGGGTTGTAGACTCGTCCTTTTCTACCTATCACCCCTAGTATCAGGACAGTTTATACCTTACGCCTACGTACGGAAAACTTCGACCAATAAAAGACCGTACTAGGCGAATCAACAAATCTCATTGGTTAACGACACAATAATCTGAAAGTTCCACGCGCAAAACAAAATTGCGCCAAAACTTCTTTGAGCCGATTTTGGACTTTCAAAACATATAAAAGAAAAGAACCGACTGACCAAACAGAGACGAACATCCACAGGGAAATTGTCAACATACTCCACGTCACTCGAAATCACGACTTTACCGCGCAAAAGTACATCAACGCTGACTCGCTTGCAATTTAAACTCGACCAACTCTGTGGACATCAAATCGCAAACCTAAAACAACTTTGCTTATCCAAAGTGAACTATACTCACTACATTATTAAGTAAAAATCAACATTCGAACGATTCAGAAATATTACAGCCAAAGATAGACCACTATATAAGAACTCATTCCTAAAAACACTTAACATCGACATTTTTAATATTAATTAACACAATTCCAGAAAGACTGTAACTGAACATATAAATACAAAAAGAGACATACCGAAACCTCAAATATCACACACACTTTGCCATAGTAACATATACCAAAATATCCTGTATATATATATATTACTTTTAATTGTATATAAATGTTTGGTTGGTGTCTAAATTGAATATGTATTGATTTTGATTGTATTTAAAATTCGTTTATTTATTTGTTTGTGGATGCAGAAAGTCATGCAACCTACACAAATTCCTTCTGATTCACTCAATTACAATTAATTAATTCTGCACATCTCCAACAGGGCGACAGAATTAATTTCAACTCCGAACCTCAAAAGGTTAATTTCTAATCCACCCCCGCGCTCAGTTTCTAATAAAAAAAAATTCCTGAATATTTCCATTTAGGTGTAGAAGTACATGTTTAATTCGAAAATGACAAAAAAAAAAAATTGATAAAATCAACCGTTTTGGAGTTATCGATAATTAAAGTTCAATTTCATTCGCGTCGTGGTAGTTGAAGTTGAAATTCCTTCTGCACCCCAAAGTGTTATATTATGTAAAAGTTATCAGTAGTTAAAGGCACAAAACCGTGTACAAAATATTTAGATTTCGACTTTCGGGAAAGTCATAGACGTTCATATGCTATCAAGATGCACTTTAACGTGGTGTGATAGTTAACAAGCTGGTCCAGCAAGATCAATTAGGATTGAATTGTGAGTTCGATTCTCACTGGGTGCCGCATAGATTCCGCTTTGTGCCACATCTAAACTACGCTTATAAAAATCATCATATGCGGCTAGCGAGAAGAAATGACTAAGCATAAACTACAAGAAAACAGAATGCATGTTTATCACTAAAATGTGGTCCCAAAATGCCAATTAGAAATTGAGGATACTAAACTCGAACAAATACAAAAATTTAAATATCTGGGAAATGCACTAACAGAAGACGGAAAGTGTGGCAATGATATTCGAAGATGTACTGGGATAGCGAAAGATGTCTTCCAAAAGCTAAGCACAGTATTAAGAGAAAGGAAATTTCGTTCGTGAGTATTGAACTCTTACGTGATATCTGTCTCCTTGTATGACAGCGAATGCTGAACAATCTTCTCAAGGATGAAGAAGAGACTTGAAGCAACCGAAATGTTGTTCTACAGAAAGATGCTGAGGATACCATGGATCAAATATGAATTTGATATTCACAAGATAGAGAGACATAGGAAATAAGCATGCAACATACTTGATGAGCTTGAGTAAATGGATGGAAGAACAGGGTTTGGAAGGAATAGCAAAAAGACAAAACTTATTAAGAGCTACTAGAGACAGGAAGATGTGGAGAGCCAAATCCACCTATATTCTAAAGGGACACGGCACATAAAAGAAGACAGGCTTATAACCTGTGAGACAGAAATTCTACAAGGAAACCAACATGATAAAACTGTTTGAAAATCCTGAAAACGCCAACATGATTTCCTGTCTTAAAGAATTAGATCTATGCCAAAACTTGTAGCACCAGTTGCATTCCCATGCAAATCTCCACCAGAGAAATAGCAGTTGATGTAGGGACAACCGGGTGTGGCACAAGGCTAAACTAATCGTAGCCTTTTGCTGAGATTGGTATTCATTGAAAATTAACCCAAGCTCCAATTGGCTTTCCCCTCATGCCGTAACTCTCCTTCAGGAGAGGCCTGTGTTTATTGCGCAGTGCGTGGGATATCCCCAAAATGGGAAGTGGCGAAGGGTTTGAGAATTTTTGTACAGTGTGACCTTTGGACACTCTTTGAACTTCGACCTTGTGTCACATCCGTTTGCGGCGTGGTCGCTTTGGTAGATTCCACTAATCATAACCTGGAAGATGAAACTACTAGTGAAATACCATTGGATACTTTTAAATAATTATAGTTTACAAGAACACCTACAGTCGACCATCTAAAAACCACATAACTATAAGACATAAGTTTACCTTGAAAGTATTAAATTATGTAAAATTATCAGTAGTTCAATGCATAAAACCGTGTACAAAATATTCATATTCCGGTTTTGTGGCAAGTTCTAGAGGTTTATATGCGACTAGCGAGAAGATATGAATAATCATAACTTGCAAGAAGGCAGAGTGGATGGTTATCAGCAAAAGGATCAGCCCAAAATGGAAATTACAAATTGGGGATACTAAAATATAAAGAAGTAAGAAAATTTAAAAAAAATAGCAAGCGTTCTAACAGAGACCGGAAAGTAGAGATTAAGATCCGAAGACGTATTGGAATGGACAAAAATGAATTCCAAAAGTTAAACATAATATTCAGAGACAGAAAAATTTCGTTAGAAGAAAGGAAAAGTGTATTGAACGGTTACGTGATATCTGTCCTCTTGTATGACAGGAAATGCTGGACAATCTCCTCACTAATGAAGAAAAAACTTGAAGTAACACAAATGTTGTCCTACAGAACAATGCTGAGGATACCATGGGCCGAACATGTGAACAACGACGACGTTTTAGTTAAAATAAAAACAAAATAGTAACATCAGGAAGAGTCATTTGAAATTTTTGGGATCCGTAATGAGGAAGGAGGGGTTGGAAAATCTGATACGCCAAGGACAGATTTCGGGAAAAACGGACAGAGGAAAGTAGCGTATAACTTTCTTGATGGTAGAACAGTGTTTGGTAGAAATAACAGAAAGACAAAATATATAGAGAACTACAAGGGACAGGAAGATGTGGAGGACCATGATCGCCTACGTCCTGAACGGACAAGGTTCATAAAGGAAGAAGAGACAAAAATAACCAAACCGAAACCAAATATGGGGAAATAGCAACAGTTTTACTCATAGACTTTGAAAATCAGCTTTCAAAATTTTACTGGCTTTTATTATATAGTTCGAACACTGTTTGAAATGTTGCTTAATTCCTTCAACCGCATATCGACAAAACCTCGCGTCCGTGCCTGGCTCATCTAGATACACCTGATAGCGAGTGTTACGGTTCTGTTAATGTTATTCACATGAGACTTTTTTTTTTACCAAATCGATTAATTGGAATCGAATTTTAAAAATGGGTCATCTGTGTGCGAAATTGTCGTTGTAAATTAATTCAATTCACTGACACGCATTCCCAAGCTATCTCACCTCATTTGTTTAAATAAAAAAAACATTTTGTTTGAAGTATTTTTGAAAATACGTTATTTTAAGTAAATAAATAAAAGACATAAGTAATATTTTCGGCGCTAACATTTATTTATTGAAAGTCTTAACCAGTAATCGGTGTGCCGCGGAATTATGGTACGCCGTTAGTGGATTATAGGTGTGCAGCGAAAAATTTTAAATTAAATTATTTTCGAAAGAAGTCCAAAGCACAACAACTGTTCTGTCATATAGGAAGAAAATGAGTAACTACCGACACCTAAGTTCGATCGTGACACTCTGGAATTAATAATATATGTTTCCGCCATATGTATAAATAGCTCTGTCAGGCTGTTGACTGCAGTGATTATTGAGTGGAACTATCCAGTCGAATTAGTGTGGATTATTGTGCGTCGAAGGTTTGAGTTTTGATTTTGGATTTACATGACATTAGGTCAAGCCACACTACTAACAACGTATTCACTAAGATGGTTAATTATCTTTGGTTGACTTTTACTTCTTTTTTCTTGTTAAATATTTATTTGCAATATTAATTAAATATGGTTTTATTTAACATTGAAGTCTTGAGTTATACTTAATCATTAACGGTCACCATACGTCACAAATGTTCTAATCTAGCTTTTCTGCAATAAACAATATCAAAATAAAAAGAAATGATCGCGTGTAGAATCCTTGGAAGAAACTTTAAGAGTTGGTCTGTCCAAGATATATTGGTGAATTCGTTTTAAACGAATTATCAACCCTTTTAGGTTATTCAAAGCTAGAAAATATTTTTAGATTGTATGGATTTTTAGGAAATAATAATGATATACGATATAAATTTTACTAATTAACCCATGACTGGGGGTAGAGAAGTGGCGGATCCATACCGTGATTCGAGTAAGAGGGAGTGAGTCGTTCGAGCAAAGCCGAAGTCACTACAATGATGTGGATGGTGTTGTGGAAGGGGTCGTGGGTGAATAGTCCGGAATCTCACTTGTGATTGTTAGTACCAGGGTGGTGAACCATCTTTTACTTGGTGGCGGTAGAGGTGTGTGGTGAAGTCTCTTTTAAATGGCGATCTACCTTCTCCATTCTTTTTTGCCTTTATCAAGGAACTAGAGTCATGCACCAGTCAACAAAAATAAACAGTTAGCCCCAAATGAATGCCAAACTTGATACATACATACACACACACACACATATATATATATATATATGTGTGTGTGTGTGTGTGTGTGTGTGTGTGTGTGTGTGTGTGTTTAGGCAGAAAATTCTCTTTTAGTCATGTCTGGTTGAATAAATTACAGACATTATGTCTGCTAATTTTTAATAAAATCCGTTTATACTCACTAATAACCGTCCGTGTATTTATTATAAAAACTGATAGAAATGTGCTATACCTGTTTAAATTTATTTTATTTTTATTTCCCAAGTACTTTCGATCTTGTTCCATGATCATCTTCAGGGTTGCAAGTAATACAAAACTATATCTTGTTCATTAGTACAAGTATTTATACAAAGTGTTGCCTTGTTATTTATTACAACAATTTTTGCATTTAATAGTTTAGCATTTAAAATCATAATAGCAAAAAGAAAAACCAAAATTATAAAGAGCTAAAAATGTAGGAAATTGTGGAGAGTCATGATTTCCCACGTTCTAAAGAGACACAACACAATGAAGAGAAAAAACTAGTAACATCAATCACTAGAGTAGCCAATTTGTTGGTTAAACTTGAATGATTAATGGACATTGGAAAACTTTAAACCTTCAACTGATGATATCCACTGATCTTCAGTGAAATATCAACTGACATCTAGCGTTTAAATGTTAAGGAAAAAAATCGTGTTGTAAAGTGCCCGATTTTAGAATAAACTATTATTTCTGAATTAATGTTCAAATTAGTCAAAATAAGAACCCTGAACATTTATATATTTCACTGACCTGAAGTTGAACAACTATATTGAGTCAATAGTTTCATCTACCGCAAGGAAAATTGATTATCTGTGTCGCGCCAGAAGGTTCTTCTCGCCTGAGCCTTCAAATCTACAAATCAACCGTTCGTCCTTGCATAGAATACTGCTACCATATATGGCCTGGTGTTCCTCGCTGTTCATCTAGGGATCCTCAACAAAAACCAGTGACGGATATGCAATGAGACAGGGCCTGTTCTGACATCTTGTCTAATATCACTCTCACACAGACGTACTGTGCTTTCCTTCTGTCTTTTCTACAATTATGTTCATGGCAACTGCTCTGACGAGTTACTTTCACTGGTTCTCAAACTGCATGAATTTAAGCGTGCTACAAGTTTGGCATATCGGTCCCACCGTTTCACTGTTGAAACGGTTAAATTTAGCCGTCTCTACTACTCCAACAGCTTCATATCTCGTACTTTCTGTCAGTGGAACTCACTTTCTCTTACTTGCTTCCCTGATAGCTATAATCTTCAAATATTCAAATGTAATGTCAATCGACATCTTCTGATGCATTGATCTTTATCCCGGTCCTTCTTCTTATCTTTTACCCCCAAAAAACTCTTAAATCTTAATTTCAATCTCTGTAATCCCTTGATAGTTGTGATTCCGCCTTGCCTAGGGTGATATGCTTAAAAAAAATGATGTCATAGATTTACGAGTTTATTTATGTCTTTACCAAAAAAAAAACAAATGAATAAATAAATAATAAAATAAAATAAAATAAAATAAAAAGTTTTGGACGCCAAGAAATCTTTGAATGGAACTTATTGTTCTTTAAAACGGAATGTCTTTTAGCTTACAAAAAAGTCATGGTTGAAAACGAGGTTGTCAGTGGGCGACATGTTTGTTTAAAAATGTTCTTAGTCAGGTAGTATTCTCAGACCATTTCTGGTATCCCAAGCTGTAAATATCGATAAAAGAAGACTTCGTCTACTGGAGAACTCGTAGAACGAGTTGACTGAAACATCGTGACAAAACTAAAAAGAAAACATTTTTCGGAATATTAGATTGAACAAGACGCGAAATAACAATATGACTCATTCCCAAATTTCAGACTTTTGTTATACATATCGTAAATTTGGTTTAAGGAGAACTGCTGGCTATCAAACCGAAAAAAAAAATCAATATCAACACTTAGTACTTTATCTCCGTGTAGAAAATCAATCAAATTTCTTTTTATTAGACTTGAGAAATATATTTATTCTAAGCAAACTAGAGAGAAGATTGCTGGGGAAACTTTTTTTTTGACGTGTATATATGAATGAGTTGTAAAGAATCCAATATTGCGTCTTTTTCTCATAGTTCCTGGAATTGCAAAATATCAAAGAAAATTGGTATGTTAAAACGGTTTTTTCAACTCGTTTCTTTATTCAGAGAATGTTTGTTGGTCTGTCTGGCCTCGGTAGCATTCTGAGAAAATTATACTGGTTTGAAATTCCACGTTGGGTAATCATACGCTATGAACAAATATTTGTTGTGATAAATACACCTTGGCACAAGGCCAACATCCATGATCAAACAAGTGATTCAGTATAAAATGATATACAGAAACGAACCACACCGGTTCTTGTACGAACGCCGAAGTCAAGCAACGTCAAGACTGGTCAGTGCCTAATGGGTGACTATTTGGGAATACCAGAGGGTTGTAAGCTTTGATGTATGAGTGGTGTTAAGGATAACGGATCGAAATAAGAAATCAGAGAGTCGAGTTCTAGTCGAGTCCTTTATATTCATTTACGTGCAAATATCTTTTGGAAATATAAAAAAAATCATCTCTTCTACTTCAAGCTATGGGCTAATTTGTAGGACATATATCAGCAAATCATAATTATCTCCTTGAAATTCACTCAATCAAAAACTATTTACTGGCTTTAAAATAATCTCAAAAGGTCGATAAACCGTAAAAAACAAAAAAGGCCAAACGAATAATTCAGTACAATACTAGTATTGTAGGGTATCAGCTGGGTATCGACATATCTATCCAACTATCTATAAACTTTTTAATTTTTTTAATGTTATTTTTAAATAGATACATATATTTGAGTAGTGCTCTGTTTTTATTTATTTATTAAAAAGTATATTTATTTATTTATTTATATCTACTGGCCTGAATATTCGAGAAAACTTGTTAGAAAAAAAAGCATCATCTTCTGGCATAATTCGAACCTGCGTACCCTAGAGGAAAGTGTCTTTAGGTCTGACCTGCCTTGGACCAACTCGGTCACGTAGGACTACCTGAGCAAACAGTCCAAATAGTGTGTATGCCTATCAAAATGGCGTTTAAACAAACAAATTAAAAAATCTATCGGATTTATTCCATTTCCTAAAAAATCTAAACGGCAGATATACAGTCTAACAGTAAAACTGTCCAAATCGTGTAACAGTAAAAAATTGTCCAATTGTTAGATTAGGATTTGAACCGTTCTATGTTAGTAATGTTTAAAGATATCTCACTGGAATTCTCCGAGGCTTTTATAACAATATTGGAATCTACTTTGAACAATAAGAATGTATTCAGCGCTAAGTTGAAATGATGGTCCCTCTTACTGTAGTGACTTTCTGATCAAGTTTTCCTCTCTAATGCTCCAAATTTTTTGAAATCTCTTCACCGTTCTCTTGAGTATGAATGTCAGCACCATAACGGAAGACCTAAATGATCTTTTTTCTTCTCACCATTGCTCAATTGGAAAGACAGAGTGGGACTGACACAAAATTATTTTAACCTGTTCTCGTTCTAGTTGAATAATTCAATGGTGTTAAGATGGCTGAAACGTCTTATCTGAAAATCTGGAAAAAAGAAATTCAATTAGTTTATTTTATTTATTTTTTTTTTTTTTTAGCTATTACACATCTTATGAGATGGACAATTATCGCATGCTGTTACACGATTTGGACAATTTTGCTGTTACACGATTTGGACAATTTTGCTGTTACACGATATGGACAATTTTGCTGTTACATTCGGTATATATTTCAAGAATCGGGAAAACGTGTTTACAAAATCAATATTCGGAATATAAAAACAAAATATTTTAAAAATGTCACAATAAATCAAATCGAAAGATATTATATACATACATACATACATACATACATATATATATATATATATATATATATATATATATATATTTGAAGAAATATAGTCTTAAGAATAAAATAAAGGATATAGTGCTCAATACAAGAGATAGAGAGTGTGTAAATATAAAAGTGAAGATAGAAGTCAACACTTAGAGGCGACAGTCTGTTTCATGCTAGATGCAATCTTCAGGCCACGAGTGCTGTTATTTTCTCGGCTATTTGTATATACGGGTCAGTAGTGCATTGTGGGTCGTCTATTTTGGCGGTTATTTTAACGGAATTCGTTTATTTGTTTTTTAATTATTTGGGTTTAATTATTTTGCTTGTTTTTATTTATTTTTATTATATATATATATATATATATATATATATATATATATATATATATATATCATATTATTCAATTTGATTTTCTTTTGGTTTCTGGAGTATTTTCATTTCTTTCCGGGTTCCGACCAGAGATCTGAGGTCAGAAATGGTATCATGACATTTTTCACTGAGAAGTTTTGAAAGCTAAAAAAAAATCACACATATATTACATAGATAAAGCTCCACGTAAGCTGTGGACTGTACTTGTGAATATACGGTTTTAATTTCTTTAAGGTATGGGCTACCAAGGATTCCATCAATGAATCTGTTGGAATCTTTTCCATTCGATCCGAGGGCTCCAACTACAACTGGAATTGTTTTCGATTTAATGGTCCTTGTATTTTGATAGCATTTTAAAGATCTTCAAAGATACATGTCAATAAGGAAGTACTTTTGTCTCTGCAGTCTCTAATCACGATGTTAGGGCGATTACCTTTGATTTTTCAGTCTGTGTGGATTGTAAAGTCCCATAAAATTGTTATAGGTCCTATCTCCGTAACCGAGAATGGGTGGTGCTCATACCAATTTCTTGCAGTTTTCTTTCCGTAAGTGTAGCAGATTTTCCCGTGCAGATATTGGCTCACTCTATCGTGCCATGTTTTATATTCAGTGGTTGCTGGTAACGCGCAACCTGATACAAGATGGTCAATTGTTTTTGGATATTTATCGCAGAATCTACATTTTGGAATAACGCAGTTCTTCAGTATGTGTGCTCTGTAATTTTATTATTATTATTATTATTATACGGAACTTATTTCAATTAGGTGTTCAAGAAAAATGTCTTCTGTCACGTACCGTGATTGTCTTAGGCTTCAGTGCGCTCATCAGACCACATCCCTCTTTCTGCTCCTGAGTTCTTGCCAATGAGATGTATTCCTGGAAAGCAGATATTTGTTATTTTTTCTTCCTTCTCTACTCAAAGACGTTACGTTTTCAATAAGAAATTCAAAAATTATACAAGCAAATGAAAACTACGATGAAAGTTTCTAATATGAACCTATACTCGGCAAACGTCAGATTAAAACAGTTATATCACTTTGTTATGAAAAAAAGAGAATTGAAAGGGAAAGCCAAATCATAGAATGATATGAAAGCGAAACATGGGCATCCAAAATTCCTTGGCTGGGGACATTTCTTTGCATTATTTACATGCTGACTGTCATCATTGATATTGTCACAATGTTTCAGTTGTTATCATCTACAGCCTGCATAAGATGCTGGTCGAACCGAGTAGCCTTTAATGAATTTCGAACTGAACTCTTTATTTAATATACGGTGGTAGATTTTTCTCTTTTGTTCACAATGCTATCTCCTCTTCATCTTATGTAATACTGCACATTTATAGCGCGATTTGTTTTCAATGAGCCCAGTTACGTACTGCCCGGCTTGAACTCACAATTAATATATCACCTAATTAAAAAAAAAAAACAACACTTTAATACTCTTGTTATTTACTCGGCTTCTATTTGCAACCCGGCCCAAATTATGCGGATGTGTTTTCGACAGTTTGTCCGTCAATCTCGTTCCGTAGATTAGACAGCGCAAAATCCAGAAACAACGATAATGATTAAGATAATGACAGTATTAGCGGTTTTCTTATAAGGAACTTTTTCATAAACATTGACCAAACAGCCAGTGCTGCTGTCGATATTCATATTTGTTTGTATTAAAAATGTTTTCAGAAAAATAGGTTTCTCAATCCAGTAGCTCTTACTGCTCTTTCCACTACTGTTGTTGGGGAGGGGGGTGTCTGTATTCCTAATGTTTTGTTTGTAACTTCAACATCTCTATTTATGTTACTTCCTTTTTTTTGTGCAGTGATTTCACAGCGGAGGCTTGTATTCGTACTAAGTCGGTCCTAAAATAGGTTCGACGTACAAAACGTTAGAAACTTGATATAATAGATATAACACAGAGTAATCTAATTGTGTTCGCTGATACTTTATTATCCGACTAACTGTCGTCTGACACCGACTGATTCACCGACCGATGATTGACTCGTTATTCTTACTATTCCTACTTATTATAGGTGGGTGAGTCTATTAACTATAGAATAGGTGTGTTCCACTATAACACTTTTCAAGTTATATATGATATCTATTTCAGTTGTTGCCGTTGTTGTCATTCGTTATTTGGTACACTTTACTTTGTGTGATTCTGTAGCGCCAGTACACACGGTTCGAAGAAGTATAAACCTCGCAAATAACTTCACTCGCTCTAGGACATGTTCAGTCATTGATATGAGAATATATTTCGATATTTCTGAACGAGTTTGACACCATGCACGACGTCCATATACAAATCTCAAATTTATAGGAGCTATTCAGAACATGATTCGGGTTTTTGGTTAATGTTTTTCGGTATTACAATAAACTAGATTCAATTTCCTTATCTCCTAAACTAAATTATATATCCAAACATTGAGGCATTTGAAGGGTTTATTATTTATGGTGTAACCTAGAAAAGGTTACTGATTGAGGAATAAACAAAACGGAGGTTGGAAATGAAAATGGTATTCTTTATAACATCAAAAAAAAAAAAAAAACAATACTCGCCAGCGGCGTGAAGTAGGTAAACCACTGCTAGTGGCTAATACTAAGATAGCATATTACCCCCACTTACAATAGTATCCAAAGTATTTATGAGGATCGGAATATACCCATTAATGTTCATACGTACGGTATATAACAATTTATCAATTCCACATCCTGTATTTTTATGATGGATTCAGGGTAGGTACCATAGCTGCATAACTTCAAATTCCAGATTAGATATTCTCCCTTGGAAAGGTTTTTCTTGAGTCCTGTTTGTTAGACCAATTGGTAGAGCATCTAGTTATATTCTTCAAAATTTTTATTATCGCAATAATAAATACCTGTGATATCTGCATGCCTCTTTCATCATCAATACATACGTGAGAGAAATCAGGACGTTGTCCTCTCATAGTGGAACCAACGAAAATTATGGTTAAAGTAAATAATTTTCTACATCAATAATGTTTGACAATGTCTCATCAAAATCTTGAAACCGTATTGCTAGATCGGCACAGATATATTTGTCCGAAGATACAGACTTACTCTATACAAGTAACCTAAATGTGATTACATTTTCCAGATTTTCCAGAGAAGATAGAATCTTTTTGTTTTGAATTTAAAATTTTAAAATTTATCCTAAGATCTGGGAATTTAGTTTTCTTTTACACGACACATTAAAAAATAACATCAACACTTTTTAATACTTATACAAAACTTACAGTGAATTTTATATGTATTCTGTTTCTACAGCAACTTTATCAACTATGGGTATTTTTCTTAAGTTAGTTTGAGGTGAAAAAAAAACCAAACACACCCTACTGTTTGAGATACGAATGAAGACCTTTCAGGCATCAAATGTGTGCTATAACCCATGTACTATACTCGCCAAACTATAAGAGATTCTTACTCATTAGTAGCAAAAGACAAGACTCGCAGGCTAAACATTACACCAAGCTGAGGCGCCAAATTTGTTATTTCTTTGAAACGTCCATTAAGAGGGGTACGTACCTGACATCGTAACAAGTTTAATTCAGGAAGCAGCCCGACGGACAGAAACCCGAACGAGGTTTTAAATTAAAGTCAATTCACTGCACCTTTTCCTTTTAAATGAGACATTAATCACATCACTCACAGTTCGGGGAGGTTTTGCGGGCTCGGTTTTATGGTAAAAGCATGCACTAAACAAAGTGGCTTTTTGAAGGATTCTTCACGCAAAAGATTGTTGCTATGTGAATCCACAAATGTAGCAATTGGCGAAATATGAAAACTAGTATTATTAATATTAATAGTACTGATAATACCATGATTAAAAAAAAAATCAACTGTTGCATTTACAATATGAAGCGATATTGTAAAGCATGAGAGATATAATAGAGTAAGAATTCCAGTCCATTAACTTACGTTCTAATACCCTTGAAAAAAGGTATGAATCCTCTTCTTCTCCCCACGCCCCAGATTTGGGTAAATAGCAGGACAGAATGAGTTCTGTGGCCTTGGCAGGCGATCAATCTAGGAGAACGTAACTCTGAATTCAAAATTGTGCTTCATCAGAACCTAAATGGACATGCCTATCTACATCTTCCTAGTATGTTTTCTATTTTTGCTACCCCTTCTAATCTAACAGGCACGATAGATTAATGGATAGAGGCTCTGATTGAGGAATCGGAGAGCCGAGTTCGAATTTCAGTCCAATCCATTACATTCACTTATGTACTAATAACCTTGGGAAAGGTATGAATCCTCTTCTTCTGCCCGCAACTATGGGCAAATAGCAAGTTTCTTTAGCCTTGGATGGCAACGGGTCTACAGCAGAAAGATAATGGCAACCTACCCCGGGAAAAAATCTGCCTTGTCAGTCATGTACTGAAATAATAACTGAGTGATTCTCCAAGGTATTTGCTTGATTTTATAACGAGTGGAAGATGGACATAATTTATGTAAAACAAAATTGTATGTGTCATTAGAATACCAGTATTTGCTTCTCAAGGCCGTTATTCACGTAGAGGATCGCGACCTAGAGAGCATGCGCGTGAATGTATAGCCTCACAAACAGGCGCATGGCGCACGCACACACGCAAAAAAGTACGAACATAAACAATATGGAAAAAAACTTACACCTATGATAAATGTATAAAAAAGAAAAAAATATATAAGCAGTAAATTGCTGATGTTCCATGAAGAGTGGACGGAAAGATCGGCTACGAAATTCTAGAGTCGAAATGATGCAATCACCTAAGTGATACACACACACACACACACACACACACACACACACACACATATATATATATATATATATATTTTGAACAATAAAAAAAAATTAAAATCTTCAGACACACTGGGTTGTAGATTAATATTATTTCGTTTTTTTTATTATTATTTCATTTAGATTCCTCGACTAGTTTCGACTCCAAAATGGCCATCATCGGGAGGAGAAATATTTCTGCTTACTGGTAGCAGTAAACTACAGAAATGAATGTTTTGCTGGAGAAAAATAACTTTTGTCTGTAGTTTTCATTTGTTTTTTTTTAATTTTTTTTTATATTTTTAATATGAATCTTTTAACATTCCTTGTGTTGGTCAAACAGTCTCTTTTAAGTTGTTATTTGAGATAAGAGCTGGATGGATCTATGCTTCTCTGAATTCCCGTGGTCAGTTTGACAGTTTTATTGGTTCTGGAGAGGGGATGTGTCTCTGTTTAGTGTTTGTGTGTGTGTTATTTGGTTCTTAGGGAGTGAGTGAGTATGATATGTGTAAGCGTGTGTATTGCTGTGGGGGGTGTTATCATTTGGCTCATTAGGGAGTGAGTGAGTATGATGTGTGTAAGTGTGTGTATTCGTGTGGGTGTGTGATTAAGTGTGAGGCCACGACACCTCCGTAAGCAAGTCTGTCTGTCTTGTGTGGTTGAGTTACACATTAGTACTATCTATATTGTTAAATTTATGGTTTAGCCCGGCTGGATAGTGTTTTTTTAGACGTTGTATCCACTTATTTTCATGGGACTCTAAAATATTTTTAATGTTATTTGCTCTGAACTTTTCTATTCTCTCAATTATAGTGAATTTGGCATGGGTTTTGAAATCGTGTTTTTCCAGGCGGAAATGTTATATATATATATATATATATATATATATATATATATATATATATATATATATGTAGTTGGATTGGTGTGAATTTGTGACCTGTGTTTCACACTATTTGTGATAGTCAGGCAAACTGATTATTTTTTTAATTTTGGGGTTTATATATGGTTACGTATATCGGTGTTCTTTATGGTAGTGTGAGGAACAAATTGTCGTCGCCACTCATACGTACGCAAACATACACACACGCACGTTCACTCACTGACGTACACAGACATACATGCATGCAGGCTCACTCACTGGAGCTCACACAAACATAAACATATATGGACAGTATCTTATAAAAATATATTTATTTCTGACATACCTTTGTATATATACATATGATCTACAACTATAATTATAAAAATAATAATAAGGTGAAACTAATATGATAGATAGATATATATGAACAGGTGTAGATAGATAGATAGATATGAACAGAATGATCGAATGTACATTTCCCTTGAAAGTGTCAGAGGAGCAGTATTTTCGGCAAATGCCATATGAGTGCGACAAGTAACTTTTCATAATTTTCTTTTATATATATATATATATATATGGGGGGTGAGAGAGAGAGAGAGAGTGTGTGTGTGTGTGTGTGTGTGTGTGGCGGGGGGAGTACCTGTGTATGTGTGTGTGCGCATGTGGGTGAGTGCATTTCACAACCATGGCGTTCTTACGAAAAATATCTACCTGAATCATCAGTCCAATTTGGCTTTTGCACAATACGTTAGGTTGGGTTGGGCACTGTTATTTTTTTTTTACTTTCACGTTTCTCTTCTTTCTCAGGTTGAGTTACTGTCAGTGTAACTTCCCACATTTTCTTTTCTCATTGGCTCCGAGCATTTCTCTGTGAATTTTCCTATTTTGCCCACGATTCGTTTACAATAATAATTCAGCCTTTACAATATTAATGTTAATAATAATAATAATAAAAATAGTAGTATAATAGTAGTAGTAGCAGTAGTAGTAATAAAAGATGAAGAATTGTGTATATAAGAGCAATATTAAAGAACTATGTTTGTTTCGCACAATATATATATATATATATATATATATATATATAAATAGAGATAGATAGATAGATAGATATATATATATATGGAGAGAGAGCGAGAAATAGATAAATAGATAGATTGATAGATAGATAACATATATATATATATATATATATATATATATATAGATAGATAGATATAGATGTCAATAAATATATATATATATATATATATAGATATAGATACCATTAATGTGAATATAATATTAATAATAATAGCTGTAGTAGTAAAAGCTGAAAGAATTGTGTATATAAGTGTAATATTGAAGAACCATGTTTGTTTCGTATATATATATATATATATATATATATATATATATATATATATATATATATATATATATATAGAGAGAGAGAGAGACATATATATTTAGATAATATATCTAAAGACACATATATATATTGATATATAGATATATTGATATAGATGTAGATATAGTTTTAGATATATAAATATAGATATACAGATATCGATATATATATATAGATACATAGATATTTTATATATATATATATATATATATATATATATATATATATATATATATAGATAGATAGATAGATAGATAGATATATATATATATATATATATATATATATATATATATATATATATATATATATATATATATATATATATATATATATAGTTGTTTGGCAAAAGAGTCACGAGTTTTTGCCTATAGTTAACGTTGAGTAACATACTTCCTGGCGAGACGTAGCTTTCGGCTTTTTGCGCGAACTCGATGAAAACAGAAAAGAATGTTAGATGTAAGGTTTATATCTATAAAAGAAGAAATACCTACACAATATAAGATTGGTACTATCGGCACCACCTCACATAATCACATGGCTGGACGCATGTTCAATGACTGCGTTCGTCGTCATTAAATTATCTGATGTCGCCAGATTAAATGAAAATTACATGCAGTCTCATATATTTTGTGTCCATTCGAAATGTTCTCCTCTATGATTTATTCATACTTTAAGCAGTTTAATTTGATTATCTGAGAAATAATGAAATGGAAAGTTTTATTTTTATATTTTATTATCAGATTCTTCATTAACGTACTGGGTATGCATAATACGAGTAATTTCGAACGAAATTTACATGTAAAAAATGCGTGGAAGTAGACATTTTCAGAATTATTTCCTTGTCTTAGAAAACCTCTAATATGCGAATACACTCGGTTACCACAAAAGGTAGTAAAACAAAAAGTAGGCAGGTGTTGTTTATAAAAGTTATTTCAGATGTTGGCAAGATTTGATCTTTGGGAATCAACGTAACTGATCGTTTTTTGGTTCAGTTGAGCAAAACAAGATAAAGTTTCTTTATATTTTGATATCTTCCTTTTTTATGAAGTTTTTTCTTCATTCAAAATGAAAGTTTATTTTCATTGTTTATTAATATATATAAATTTAAATAAAGTCATATCAAGCATAAAAAATGATAGATTAATAAACACCTTAAATTGTATTACTGGGCTGTAGTATAATTGTTGGAGACAATGCGTATTGCTTATCAGTAAGCTTTAATAACCTCGGGATTTAACCTGCCAGCCCCTGAGATGTGACACAAGGTGGGGACTACTGCGGGGAACCCGAGCGGAAACGCTCGGGCCAATGGTCAGAATTTTCTCAGCTCCCAAATTTGTGGGGTCGGGTACGATTCTTGCCTGTTTTTTATTTCGTGTCTGCGTTGCCTGAGCCCCGCTTGAGTCGCCATCTGGCCGAAGACAGAGGTTTTTTTTTTTTGTCAGTAGTGAACCAAAGCCACCTCCAGAACCAGAGAGCGGACTGCCTGACTCTGACAAGGTTTGGTAAACTCGGTATTTACTCATTCCCCCCAATGAGATGAGATGCGTCACAAGGTCTAGATTTATGTGGGGAACACGAGCGATTCCACCCGGGTCAATGATCAGTATTTACCCAGCCCTGGGATTTGCGGTTTCGGGTGCAATTTGTCTGTTTATTTTTTGTTTTGTTTTTTATTTTTTTTATCTAGACGGAGCCACGCCTGAGTCGCCCTCTGCCGGAAGACTGATGTTTCAACAATAGTGCACCAAAGTCATCGCCAGAAGCAGAGAGCGGAATGCCTGATTCTGACAGAGTGAATATATTATTTTTCCAAAACATGTGTTATCCGTGTTGAACAATTCCAATATACATTTCAGTAAATAGTTGCTAAAGCCAGTTTCTCTAAACTTCCTAACATTACTTGTCATATTTTTGTGCGCATTATACGAGAAATTTAGAACAAAAACATAAAAGAAAAAAAAATACACAACTACAAATTTTCAGAAATTTCATCAGCTTAAAAACCTCTTATTTGAAACAAGATTGCGAATACACTCGGGTAACACAAAAGATAATTAAATGCAAAATAGGCAGGTGTTGATAACAATTGATTACAAAAGGTATTTGATATGTCGCCAATATTCGTTTTTTTTTTTTAAACAGCTTAAATGAACGTCTTTATTTATATTTTGATATTCTTCTTTTCACAAAAATTTCTCTCTTCATTCAAAATGGAAAACAGTATTTTTTTCATATAGTTTATTAATATATAGACTTATTAATAAAGTTATATAAAATAGAAAAGTAAGATACATTAATTAACACCTTAAAATGCATTATCGGATATTTCTAATTAGCACCTTTCCCCGTAAATTCGAAAAAAAAAAATTGAACCGGAAGTTAGAAATACGCAATGATTTAACTTCCGGCTCATTTCTATTCTTTCAAATCGTCAAAAATTAATTATTTTAGTGAAATATATATACGGCATTGAGATTTTAATGGATACTATGCTAGAGATATTAAAAAAAAAATAAAGAGTGATGACTCTATTACAGGTTGGATCATACACAAGGATGTAATTTATTCCTTCTTATTACATTCAGAAACAAGGGTTCGTATTATACTCAAGTCCTGTTAGACAACGGAAAATACGGTAAGTGGCGGTTATGTTCAAGTTGTAGGCGATCACGGCATTTCACAACTTTCTATGCTTTGTAGATCTGAGCAATGTTTGTCTTTTTACTATACTTACTACTCCTTGTTCTGTTATCTATTTACAAATAGTCATTAGGTAGGTTACTCGTTGTTTCTGGCACGTAAACAATATGCTGTGGATGTCAAAGTTTCCAAACACACTTTCCTCTAAATTATAATTGTATTATTTTAAGTATACGTTTCCTTCTAGATACCATTTCTCTTAAGACTCGTTTCTCATATTCCCCGTCCGTGGCAATTTCAACATTCTTCTGTCGAATACATCTTTGCTGCCTCACGTCCCCTCTACATCTGCGAGAAAATTGCCCAGCATTTACTTCCATATAGACGAGTTGATATTAAAAAAAACAGTTAAGCAATCTTTTTTTTCTAGGCTTCTAAATAAAATTTCCCATTTCTTAATGATACGTTTAGCTTTTGGAACGCATTTGTCAGCAAGAGAAAAAAAAAACAAGATTTGAACCAAGACGTTCAACTTCAAACACGTACAGAAGTTTAAATGTTATGCATATGTTAGAATACTAAACATGCGACGCCAAAATACGAACATTTATTTTTGCATTAGCGAAATTTGAATTCCAAATACTAATCAAATTACTAAGAAGCAGGAAGATTTCTTTACGAACAAATAAAAGCGGGCAGAATTGTTATGTAATACCAATCACCTTGTCTGGCAACGAATGATGAAGAAGTAACCTAACGCAACATATGTGGTTCTACAAAAGGATGCCGAGAATTCCAGAGTGAATAAGCTGACAAAAGAACATTATGTGGTTAACTGAAACAAAACGAATAACTTCGTTATAATTACTGTTTTCTTCGTAATTTTCCAATGAAACGTGAACCAGTGCACATTTTAGTATTTCGTGTGTCCATTCCCCGAAGTCTTTCCTTGCAGATTGACTACATATTCTCGATTGGATTTAAATCAGGAGAATTATCCTGACCAGTCTATAATACTTTGATTTTGCTCACTTGTAAGGCTTGCCAGTGTGTTCGTGAAGCGTTAAAATTTTCGTACACTTCCTTAGTAACTCAATCGTAAGGACAACTAATCAAAAGTCGTGACAATATGGCTGTGCGTGAGAAAAATCTGATGCAATCAATGATGACGTAATATTTTTCAAGGCTAAACAAATTTTATCGTACACCCCGAAAATAGATTCATATTACTGCACACCACTGCAAATGACCTAATCTGAGGAAAGAAGCAGAAATGGATTACACCGTGTCATTACAATTGGTCTAAAACTGACCATATGTTGAAAGAAAGGAAACTAACGCAGTTGTGTCAGTTAATTTGTACAAGGGTGTATACTCAGTAACCGACAGCTGAAATATCTTGGACATAAAACGAAGAAGGAGGGCCTGGAAAACTTGATACTTACAGGGCATATCGAGGGCAAGACTGATAGAGGAATTGAGAGGACGACGTACCTTATTAGCTTGTGCGAATGGATGGCGCTACAGGTGTCGGAAGTTAGAATCTAATGGCCATTAGAAATAGGAAGATGTGGAGAGCCATGACCACCCCCATATTGAAGAAAAGTGATATGAAGAAGAAACATATTTCACTTTTACTCTGCAGATTTCAGTGGCATATCTCTTAAAAAATCTTCCAAATATTTATATTTCTGTCTTCGACTGTTCTTGATCCCCTTAATTTGTGGCTGCCATCGAGAAATCTTTCTCTATCTGACAATCATACAACCTGAATTTTTTTTCTTTTACAATTTTCTACCTTCTCCTTCGTCTGCCTTCAACATGCGCATTTTATTTTGTTAAGAATGTCCCCACCAACAATAAATCCTGCCACCAGTAGATATTTGAAATATTAACACGTCTAGATAATGTAAACGCCAGTGTATAAGCCAACGGTATTCTCGGAAAAGTATAATCGATTTTTAGAGCAAATATAGACAACAAACAAGTGTCTGGTCGATAAGAAAAACAACGTTACTAAGAAATGATAAATTTGATTTAGCGTTACTTAAGTAGGACTTCCTTAATATTTAACAGAATTCTGATGATTTCGTTTTAATATATTACAGATTTAAATCACTTAGTAATAATAGAAAAAGCAATGTATATTCGACAATAGCTTCAATATATTGTATGACGAAGTGTTGTTATGCGAGCAACAAAGAGGTTTTAAAGAAATTGAAATTTAATGTACACTTGTGACACATAAGCAGTTCTTATCAACCTTTCTAACCCTAGAACACTAACCATCAATTAAAGTTACCCCACTACAAACCATGAGTACATCACACCCGATTTTGAAAACATCAACAAAATATTAAATAAAAATCTTTATTTGAAATATTTTACATGCAGGCACTTCAAACTTTGTATTTGAGTTAACATTAATAGGAAAAGAAAATATATATTATTTAGGTAAGAAAATCAGGTACTGAAAATTGTAATTAAAAATAGGAAAATTTGAGCTGGGTACAATATACCCATGGTTAGTGTTATATGGTTAAGCAACGACTCTCCCAGCAGCAAATGAAAATATCACGGCGAACTTAGTAAAATGAAAAAAATACTCTACGTAAGTGAATATTAAAATATTTGAAATAAGATAATCGAAGAATTGTGAAAATAGTTATTTGAAAATAAATTTAATACTTATTCCTTTATTCAAATACTAATACTGTAACATTACTACTTCTATGCACACACAAAACACACACACACATCTATCTATCTATTATATATATATATATATATATATATATATATATATATATATATATATATATATATATTTAAGCCGTGACGATATTTCGCATCCTACTTAAGTGTATCGTGCAGCACACTAGTGTTTCGTGACACACCGGTTGAGAATGACTGGTTTAGATATATTGACACGCCCAGGGCACAGTTAAGGGGAGCTGAAATAAACCCTTAAGTTCCCCTTAGCCCCTTACTCATGACCTCAGTTTTCTGACATTCTTCTATAACCCTTGCTGATCGGGAACATCTTTAATCCCTCTATTCCGTTATATCCCACAATTCCTTCCCTCAACACTAATGATCAATGCCTCACTCAGATCTACCATGAAAATTAGGATTTAAATTATTAGCTATTTATACTAACCATAAAGATTAAATTTCCGTCTTAATCTTAATGGGGTCGCAATTCATACCGAGTAAATAATTATAAAACTTTATTTTATTTTTATTTAACTTTTCTATTAACTGTGATTAAAAAAGAAGCACAGCCATCATATTTCCACGAGTCGCATATTAAATTTCAAAGAGCCACATTTGGCTCGCGACTGGCAGTTTGACCAACATTGATATATAGTCTGCAACCATTCGAGTGCAAGTCGATCATTATTACTCTGCAAATTTTTAGCTTGAATGTTGTCATTTCGATTGAGAATTGATGTTGATTCCAATAAGAATTTTACGATTTTCTGTTTTGTCTTCTGCAGAAAATGGTGAAGCCTAATCACAAATGTTTTATAGAGGCATTACACTAGCGTAAAGATTGAGGTGGGTGAATATATTATGATCTGACGACTGCGGAGGGAATCAGGCTTGATTTACGGTTTCGGAAAGATAAAATAAATGCACCATAACTCATGATGGAGACTGACTTAGCTTTTACTAGGCTGAAAACAATTAAGAAAGAGAATGTTGACGGTAAAGAAAAAGTGGCAAAGATGGAGACAGTTGGCTGGTGGATATTAAAAAGATGGGGAAAAGATTATGTAATTTAGTGGAAACTATCATTTCAATATAAATTAAGGCGCCTTGACATATGAGAAAAGACAAATAGGAGTACAAATACTGAGACTAAGTATAAAGTATTTGCTTTTTTTTACATACCATTATATCAAAGTTTGTATAGTAGTCACATCTGAAGATACCATACGACTTCTTTATTATTATTATTATTATTATTATTATTATTTCATTTCTGGTGTATACTCATTTTTTCTGGGTCCCAAACAGAGATCTAAAGTCAGTAAGGCTATCATGACATTTTCCACTGAGCATACTTTGAAAAACACGATCACACGATTTACGTTTTTCGTAAGGTGTGAGCAGTACTTTCAATGAGTCTATTGAAACCATTTCCAATCAAACCATGGGCTCCAACTACAACTGGATTTGTCGATGTCCTCATGTGCCACGTTTCTGAGATTTCGATTTCAAGATCCTTGTATTTCTTGACAATCTTCAAAGCGCCGTTACAGTCTGGAGGATTATTACTGATTTTTTCTGTCCGTGTGTATTTTAAAGTCCCATAAAATTGTTACAGGTCCTAGATCTGTAACCGGGTTTGTGTGGTGTTCATAGCAATTTCTTGCATTTTCCTTTTCGTTACACATTTTCCAATACAGATATTGGCCAACTCTATCCTGCCGGGTTTTATATACAGTGGGTGCCAATACCATACATCCTGATACAAGGCCTGATGATTGAATTTAGAATTAAACAGGTTGTCGCCTCTGAGTATTGACTTCAGTGTTCACTTTCATATTTATATACGCTCTATCTCTGATATTGAGCACTTTATCCCATACATATAGCATAACTTAAACTATAATTTAATCCTATAATTAAATTTAGAGTTTTTAGTTTCTGATTTTGAAGAATGGTAATTCCTGTGTAGCGATGGGACCATATTTTTTAAATTAGTAAATTTTTAAATATATATATATATATATATATATATATATAGAAAGATAGATAGATAGATAGATAAATAGATAAACCTAGTGAGCCAGACAAACCTGCCCAGGTTTCACCTAAACGGATCGTCAGGGAGGGCCGGCTTTCCCTGACGATCCGTTTAGGTGAAGCCTGGGTAGGTTTGTCTGGCTCACTAGGTGTATCTAGGTCTGCTCTACGGTTGTATTGAGCTCTTTTGTTAGTTAGTTGTTTACTCGTATCGGGGTTTTTTCACTGGGCTTTGAACCTGTATCTGTGCAATTTTTTCAACAGACTTTCATGTTTCTAGCTCTTTCTTTTTTTAAAACCTTTTTTTCCCTCGAGATTGTTTTGATTATTGGCAAATCAAAAATTCGAGGGTTTTTCTAATGCCGATCCAATACATATCGAAATCCGATAGGGCAACTCGGGGTGGTGTAATGGTTAACAATCATGTCTCGCTAGAGCAGTTATGACTGAAAAGTGAGTTCAATCCTTACTAGGTGCCCCATAATTTCGGCCTTGTGCCACATCTAAGCTACTCTTGGAAAATCACTATATCGGAATCTGACAGGATTTTAAAATAAAAACAGCTATCAAACTAACAACATATGAATCTAACATGTTTTACTATAATTAAAACTCCGTCAGGGCTTGAGAAAAAGCAGACAAAAAGTCAGAACTTTTGTAGTCAATTTTGTTTGGCTCAATTCCAATTGGTCAGTCAGGTATCACGTGCTTTAAACATTAATTCTATATGTATGTAAGTTTTCAAAGATTCTTTTATATCTCAGAAGGCATTGAATGTTAATGTGTATTCGTATTTGTGTATGTGTGTTTGCCTAATAGTATATTTCTGGTGGAAGTCAACTCGTAACCGAGTAAGACAGTCTCTTGCACTCAAAGTTTCTAAATTTATCAAACATTTTAACTATCATTATTTCGTCGTTAATGGCGTCTCTGATGTCTTTTACAACATCTTGCATTTAATGTGTAGTGTCTTAGAAGTTTTAGCACATTATAGACATGTCATTTTTCTTGCTGCAGCTTGCCTTTCTGGATGTTGGCTGTGGAAATATATTGTGACTCCGACTGCTGGTCGTTACACTTTATGGCAAATTGTATATATATGATCATAAGGGATGTCATACTAGTAGAGTAGACAAACTTTTGAAAAGCAAATGTGCACACATTGATCGTTTGTAAGAGACTCCTTTCGATTTGCGTTCATAAAAACTGCTGACTCCTCTCAAATATCTGCCTGCAACAGTTTGTTGTGCATATTCTGTCCTGCGTTTCCCCAAATTTTGACACCAGTAGCAATCAGATTTTTACATGTTTGCCGATCTGATGCAAATTCTTTCACGGTGGCCATATTTATGTGTTTCTTTTTGAGTGTGTCCTTCAGATTGTCCTTATAGTGCTTGCTCTATCTCTCTCTCTCTCTCTCTTCTCTATATATATATATATATATATATATATATATATATATATATATATATATATATATGATAAAATTACAGATTTTGGTATGCTATACTTATTGATAAAAGTGATCAATATATCAGATAGAGAGAGTTTGTAAATATAAGAGTGGACGCTGATATCAACACAAAGCGTCGCTGAAAGTATTTTGTTTTTCTTTTTTACAACAGAAGAAATGAATTGCGTTAGTATGAGTGAAAAACTGTAGGTCACTACATAACGCGAGAATCACGTATTTGCGTTGGTTTATGTATGCCAGTAATTTTTCGGCAGTTGACTTTGACTGTCATATTTACTACTGCTGGTATTCGTTTGTTTACATATCATCGTGAGATTTTTGTGTAGTATAATTTACTTTAAAATGTGTAGAATATATCTTGAATATACTATATAATAATACAAAAGGTTAAGTAATCAATTATACGAAAGGTATTTGTAATCAGCATAACGAAAACTGATTTGGGGAATTTACGCAACGATATATCTAAAAATAGGATCAAGGAAGTTAGATTTACTAAACTCAGAAGTTTATTGATCAATAAATACATACAGACGGATAATTTCAAAGATAACAGACATTTTCGGTCAATTACTTTTCCTGGTCAGCTTTTTCAAATTACGAATAATCTTTTTCATACAAGGAAGAAATTCTCTCAGAAATTTTCTGAATTTCATTTCAGAAGAAAATTACAAGAAACATATAAATATATATATATATATATATATATATATATAGAGAGAGAGAGAGAGAGAGAGAGAGGAGAGAGAGAGAGAGAAAGAGAGACGGTGATGGAGTGAAGGGGATAGATAGATAGATAGATAGATAGATAGATAGGTACCGAGTATAACAGGAAACTTGTCAATCCCACAAAATTTTTATTATATAAAGAATCACTGAAAAACACTTAGAGTTATTCAGCTAGAAAGAGAACATATTAAAATCGTTTTGTGTCAGCGCCACCCTCTTCCCAAATGAGCTATGGTGAGAGGAAAAAGATCATTCAGACCTTCAGTAATGGTACCAATATTCATATTCTGGCTTCCATCTTCAAAGTCCATTCAAGAACCATCAAGTAAATAAGTTTTTAAAATAGGGAAGAGTAGAGAGGAAAAGTAATTCAGGAAGTCCCAATAGGAAGAGGGGACATTATTTCACCTCAAATATAAAGGGATTAATTAGAAAATATCAAACTCAATCCGTATGATATTGGAAACGTGAAAATCATGTTAAAATGTTTTTGCAATATTAGTTTACTTGTTATTTATATGCGTGCTGCAAGATTGAAATATATTTTTTTTTATTGAGGATAGGTTGCTTTCTTTTTATGTTCGCGTTTTAAATTTTTAATGTTTTTTTTTTACGAATGTGGTAGAAGATTAGTTTTGTACTGTTCTCTTAAATATAACGGAGACGAGGTCACTGTGAAATTGTGTTTTAAGTTTCTTTTGGAGAGATTAGAGGTCAGTCATCTCGTGTGAAATATTGTGGTCTAGCAAATGTAAGTTGGTATTTTTTTTTGCAAGATAATTGGTAAACTGTTTTTAATGTATTTCTTTTTGGAGGAGTGTTGACAGTCACAAGAACGATGAAATCGTTTATTTTTGTAATGTAGGAAACATCTTCATCGATATCCATATATGTTTTACAGGTGTCCATAAGGTCTATTTACAATTTTAAAAAAATGAGATACATTAATTAGATTAGTTCTATGTAATCAGTAGCTATCAATGTTTTTAATCACATTGCTTTTGTGCATATCAGGTATTCTGTTGATGAGATGGTACTTTTATATGGACCCCTAGCATTTCAAGACAGGTGGATTGGAAGGGATGGCCGAATTCCCTGAACACCTCGTTCATCAGATATCACCCCCTTCCCTGGACTTCTTTCTATTTTCTATAAGATTATGTTAAATATATAAGGTATCTCGAACAAAACATACAGGTATCACTGACCTAAGGTAAAAGATCACTGATGCCTTTGCTGAGGCTAGGATATAACGATCATGGCAAGAAATCGAGTATTGTCTTCATTTGCTTCCTGCAAATAATGGTGCTCATATAAAAGTGTATCAAATTAGTTATAAGACTTCAATATCTATTCTACATTTTGCAAAAATTTCCATATATTTGTCTGTTAATTTGCTTTTGTAATATTTTTTTTTTAAATTGTAAAGAGACATTATGGACACCCTGTATATGTGTGAATTATATTTTTCTGCTTTCTTCAAATTCTACCTGAAAGCAGCTGAACGTTTATAATGTAATAACATTTTTCCATTTCGAAGACGAATGATTAGATAAATATCTGATAAAAAAATAGTGTCCAATTTACAGAACTGCAAATATTAAAAGTCTTCATCAACGTCATATTAGGTTTTCATTTTTCTTCTTTTATCTTATAAGCATTACATCGTCTCTACATTAGGTTTTCATCGTTATTAAAATAAATTGAAAAGTCACTTGTCTATTGCTATTAAACATTTAGTTTTTACTTATATTTCCAAACCTTCCGTACAATAATGTGGCACCATGCATCCACGCGATTTGAAAGATATATTTATAGATATATGATTTTTTTTTACGGTTTATCAACCATTTGAGGATTATTTAAGGCCAAAATGTATTTTAGGTTTTAAGAATAATTCTTTCTTTTTTTTTTTTTTTGAGAGGATTGAACCGCCATGCATCCAGGCAATTTGGGAGAAAGAAAGAGAGAAAACGAAGAAGAAGGAGAGAAAAAGTAATACGAGACGGGTTATAGGCGAACACACACACACACACGGCTTAAGAGACGGGAATAGAAAAGGGGTTATTATTGATAGGTATCAAATGTCGAAAATATCTAGGTCACCAACGAACAAGCGTTGACTGATTTCCGCTTATCCGCGAAAAATGGAATTGTGTTATCAATAGAGGTCACCAATTAAGAACTCCATTTTGAAAACGTTAGATTTTGCTAATGGACAAAACGCAGATGTAACTTGCAGTCTTGACTGGGTATGGAAAATTAAAATCCCACACAAATAGTTTTCACTGGCTAAGTTTTTCTTTTGACAGAATAGACTTTTGCCCTGCGATAATAAAAATTTTGTTATCAACACATGAGCCGAAGGAAACTGACATATTTTTATTTCTGCTTTAGAGACGCCAAATTGGCTGGAAACTTGGAGAAAATTCCTTTCTTAGACCATGTCAGATAATCCAGCTGTCCAGTGAATTGGCGATAAACTGCTTGACAAACGCCACGTGTTGAAACCGAGAGTTGTCACATCAACCGCTCATGATAACGGCGATTTAATTATTTTTTTTTAGTAAAGCAAGGTATTTCTTTTCCAAAACAAAGCCACGGTATGTTCACGCCCGACTAAGACGTCATTGGCCAAGTGGATCACATGACGCACGAAGGAGGAGGAAAGATACCCGACCAGGACCTCATTGGCCGAGAGTGGTCACGTGACAAACGAAGAAAATCAGTCGACGCCCCCATCCAGAGTATAAGTATGAGAAGCCGCTACGAGGAAGTGGGGAGGGCAGTTCACGCCCCTCAGAAGCATGGTGAGAGAGTGGGAGTGAGAAAAGAGTTACCAAAAATGGAAAAGAGTGGAAAACCCTAACCAGAAATAAGAAGGGTGGATACGTATTTAGAATTATCGAAGAACCCCTGGCGCCGACAGACCCACCCCAGTTTTGACGGCGTCAATAAAACGAAGCCCCACAGACAGAAATCAGTTCAGACCCGGACGGCGGAGGGAAGAGTTCGTTCGCCCCTAGAGGGCAGAAGAGGGGTGTTCGTTTGGCCCTGAGTGCCGAATTCGTTCGACCCGGGCTGGAGAGATGAGTTCAGCCCCGGACAGCAGAGAGAAGAGATCGGACCCTGGCGAGAAGAAGTTCGCGCACAGACGGCAGAGATGAGTGCCCAGTGTTGAAACCGCCTCAAGATAGCTGACCAGATTCACGCAAAATTTTGGACTCTTCTTCAACCAAGAACAAGTTTGAAGAGCGACTTAGAACCAGACCACAGAAATAAGTTTTCGACTTTCGTCCAAAGACACACCGAAAACACAAATTTCTTAGAGAGCAGACAACTTGAAGCGTTAAAATTTGCCTAGAAAGCGTCGTGCCACAATCCACAGAACGGGTCGGGAGGTAGACACAGTCCTATGTACCGAACAACTAGACATAAAAAAAGTTTGTTACCTTTTTTTCTTTGATACTTTGAACTTTGTGAATTTTCATTTTATTTTCTTTTATACATATTTGTGTGTTATCACCCCCGTTGAACTCAGCTTGCATTACGGCCCCAACCCCTGTTTGATCTCGTCTGTCTAAGATCAATTCACAACGTGGGTAGGCAGACTGGAGATCAGTGCAGTTACCCTGGTAACCAGGCGTTGGGAGCAGGTTGGGAACGGCGAGGCTGGTATCAATCTAACCAGATTCCTACCCGAATCACCAAAAGGTTAGAACGTCACGTTTGGAGCAGCGACACCCGGACGGAGCAGCGAGGAGCGAACAGCTGACGCCGCGGCGAAGACGTCACAGTTGGTGCTGTTTAGGGACGTCACAACTGGCGCCGTGGTAGATCAGGATAGAGCGTCACAGTCGGATCTGCGACCGAGGGACGACGTCACAATAATAAAGAAGGATACATTTTAAGACTGAAAGAAAATGGCGCTATGAACAAGAAGTTGTACCGTCCTCAGTATGACGATAAACTACATCCACGCACTGGGTAAGACGACAAACTACGTCCAAAAGCTAGGCCTCTGATCAGGAGGTATTGAGGAGCGTGGAAACACCTCTTAATTGCTGGTGTTTCTACTTGTTACTACAAGTGAACTACAGCGGTGAATGACTGTCTCTGAAGAAGGTGAACTTTGTGTGTAGTTTTCATTTGTTTTTATCCTTAATTTTTGGTCAGTCATTGTATTGGCCAACAGGCCTCCTTCAAGTTCTCCTAAGGAGAGGCTGGAAGATGCATGATTCTCAGATTTATCTCCTTAGACATTCTGACAGCTTTTTTGATTTTTGCGAAGTGGATGTGTCTGTAAGCATGTCTGTCTAGTGTGTTTTATAAATATTGGTGGGTACTTGGTCTGTGGGATTATATATTAATTATCTATGTGTTATTTACTCTTTTGTTAGTTAAATTCGTCCGGACGAAGTGTTTTGAGGTGCAAAATCCATTTGTTCGCATATCAGTCTAGTATTTTACTAAGTTTATCTTTTGTGTCTATTTCTATCCTTTCAATAATAATGAATTTTGCATGGCTATTAAAATAATGTTTTTCTAAGCGGAAATGTTGCTATACAGGCAATTATCTTTCGTGGTGAGCCGCCTTTATCCGATTCCGTTAAGCAGTATTTCTCTAGTGAAAGTGTCATTCTGATTTTCCCACATTGTTTCTGGAATAATGTGCATTCTAATAATTAAATTATATTATGATATCTACAGTTGTGGTCGGTTGTGAAAATAGTGTTACTGACTGAGCTTGTGAACGACTTGATGTATTTAATGACATTACAACATAGGCTCATTTTTTGGTTACGTTGTTGAAAAAATCCTATTGTTTTTATTCTTGCTGTATTACGTGTACCTTTATCGTCTAAAATTTTGTTACTAGCCATGATCTCTTTAAGGTTATTTGATCTACGGGTTCCTGAAACAAACATCTTTTGGTCTGGTTGGAGATGTACTATTTCCCAAAGGCTTTTGATTATCGGAGATAGTGGAGGTAATGTAGAATTAAAAGTGGTTACTAAAGGCATGCGTTGCGATTTATTTTTAATTTTATATTTTAGGATGTCTTCTTTCGGTGTGGAAATTTTTTTTTTACTTGTTCCCTGATTAAATGTTGTTTATAGTCAAGTGTTGTGAATTGTTTCTCGAGATTTTTAGTGTGTTTAGTTAGTTCTTCATTGTTGGAACATATACTTCTAAGTGCTTGTGAATAGGAACGGTTCTCCTTGAGGTGTTTTGAGTGGGTGAACTGAAAGGGTAGATAGTTGTGTGTGTTGGTGATTTTAATGTGTAGTGTCACTTGTAGTTTTTTGTTTGTATCGATGTAGATGCGGCTGTCTAGAAATGTTAACGATCGTGTTGACTTTTCTGGTCGAACTTAATGGAGTCGTGTTCTGTGTTTACGTTCATAAAGAATTCAGTAAGTTTTTCCTCATTGTCCGTGTATATGATGAAGATATCACCGATATATCTTGCATAGAGTATATATTCTTTACCAATGAAAGGATAAATATGCGTCTCCTCAAACTTACCGATGAAGATTGTGGATATATGATGGAGCTGCAATGGTACCCATGAAACACCCCTTTACTTGTAAGCAGTATCTTCCATATATATATATATATATATGTAATTTTGTATGAATGATTCATGTAATATAAATTGAATTGCACCACATATTTGATTAAAAAAGAACTGATCCGACGTGCAACTTCTGGGATAATAGCTGCCACATTGCTCTGTTTCAAAAACTTCATCCTTAACGTTGCGACCGCACGCTCCAGAATTTCTTACAGTTTAAAATAACACATTTCTAAAAAAACATATTTCGATTAACATTTAATCTTTCATGTCCCGTTATTACCAGGATGTATTTAAAAAAAAAAACAAATCAATTTCCATGCCTGATGATGTCTGTATGAACAGATGAAAGTACTAGCAAAAAAAGACCTTATACAAGTTGAATTTATTAAAAAACAGGGATCAAAACATTCATCTAGAGGTTCGTGGGTTAATGTAATTTTAATAAATTTGTTTGCGAAGATGTATTCTCGCCATTTATATCATTAACTTCATTAATCTGTTTTTATGAATGAATAATTAATATATATATATATATATATATATATATATATATATATATATATATATATATATATATATGGGTGTATATTTAGGCAGCAGTCCTTCCTTTATGCATGTTTCATTAAAAACGACAAACAAAGTACTACGGTTAAGCTTTTTATTTAATTTTTCTTGTGTTCGAATCAGAGCTTTCTTTTCTGGACAAAGGGTGTGTAAGAACTGTCCAAATGTTTTATATTTCCCAGAGCTTTCGGCTATACTTTTAGCCATTATCAAGGATGATTCGACTTTTCAGCTTAATTGAGTGTGTAAGTTATGTGTATGTCTTAGTGTGTGGTAGGGATGTTTTTCATTTATGAATACGGTTAGCACATTGTGGCTTTGTTCGTAGTTAATATTGTTAAGAGTTGGCTTTTTCTTTTTTATTATTAAAGCTTCCATTATTTTTAGTCTTTTTTTGCATGTGGATGCAGTTAATATATTTGTGGTTTCTACGAGTATGTTCCCAATGGAGTCGGGCACTTTTGTATGTGTGTTTAAATGGGTTCTAATGGAGCTGTGATCAGATAGGTGTAACGTAAGAGGTCTGGATAAGAATGTGGTTGTCTACACGATGTAATTATTTATGAGTCCGGTTTGATCAGGAACATAGTTCCTTAAGGGGCATTTGAACTCATAGATAATGTTCGTTCTTTGACTTAGCTGGTGTGTTGTTATTTTTGAGGTTAAGGTTGGCTGTCTAAAAATTTTTATAATAGATATAGGTAATAAATTTGATTTTTTCATTCGGATCAATTGGAAAGCACTCAGAAATATAGAACATTTGGACAGTTCTTACACACCCTTTGTCCAGAAAAGAAAGCTCTTGTCAGAACACAAGAAAAATTAAATAAAAAGCTTAACCGTAGTACCTTGTCTGTCGTTTTTAATAAACCATGCGCGCGCGCGCAAACACACACATACATATATATATTATGCAGTGTTACATTAGAACATGTACATACCCAATACAAAACTGTACATTTCAATGTTTTGAACGCAGAAATCTTACTCTTCGTTCTTATACATATATCTTATCTTATATAAATATATAAATATATATATATATATATATATATATAATATATATATATATATATATATATATATAAAATTTTTATTTTAAAAGATAACAGACATTATGGGCGATTAATATTCCAGATCAACTTTACGAATAATCTTTTTCAGAAGAAAAATACAAGAAATATGGTTCAAGAATTCGAATTTGTTAAGTCATCATCAGGGTGGGTAAAGATAAATGGTTAGTTACATAGAATTAGTGAATGATGTGAGGTAAGTAAAGCGTGTTGTAATGTAAGTGGTGTGTGTGTGAGTGTGTGTGTGTGTTGGTTTGTATACAATTGTGTATACGGTCTGGTAAGTTAACATTAGCATTCTTTATTTATGGCGGTTTTTCTTTTATAAGTATTGCTTCAAAGATCCTGAGGGTTATTCGTAGTTTAAGTCGATCAGTAAAATTAATCGAACCCAAAATTTCTGGTCTCTTTAATACTACTTATCTTAAGGTCATTTACTGTCTAAATACAAAGACGTGCCGTCGTCGCCCTCTCTCTTTTTTTTTACAAATACTTTCACGGTAATTGCTCCGATGAGCTGATTTCGCTGGTTTCCAGACTTCATGAATTTAAGCGTTCAACTTGGCTGGCATCTCACTGATACCCTTTCACTGTCGAAACTGTTACATGTAACCGTCTCTTCTACTCCAATAGCTTCATGTCTCTCACTTCTCGTCTGTGGAACTCCTTCCCCTTTTTCTGTTTCTCTGATAGCTATAATCTCCACCCGTTCAAATGTAATGCCAATCGACGTCTCCAGACGCCTTGATCGATCCCCTTTCCTTCTCTTCATCTTTTCCTCTATCACTCCTATTTCATCTCGCTCCAACACTCTGTAACCCCTTGCGTGCTAGGAGCTTCACGCCTTGCTTGGGGTGAAACGATTATATATATATATATATATATATATATATATATATATATATATATATATATATTATTTTGGAGTAAAATTCCATTGTTCATAGCATTTACTTTTTTGAAAATTGCTCATTACAAAAGTAGAGCAAAGTATTATTATTATTTTTATTATAAGTGATTTTAATAAAAGTATTGAAATCGCTACACAAATACTTTTATGTTTCAATACTTTGATTGTACTTCTTCAGGCGATTGTAATTAACTGGTGATGAATTAAAGTATAAGTGTTTGGTTTGGTTTGTTTTATGGCATATCAACATCTATGGCTTATTTAATGCCGGCAACATTTATTTTGCTGGTAATATATTGTTTTTCTCAAAAATCTATTTCTGGTAATCTTTTTCTTTCAAATGTATATTGCTGGTAATCATTTTTTTTCAACAAAAATTTATTGCTGGTAATAATTTTTTACGAAGTATTTCTGTTATTAAAACCTATTTTTACATTTTCATAGTGTTTTTACCACAGTTAGCTGGGACACTAACAGGTGCTACCACCCTGGGTCAGGATGGACCTGGGAACACCAGCAATTAAGAGTTGGTTGCAAGATCTTCAAAACCTCCTAATCAGATGCCTTTCTGTTGGACGTAGTTTATCATCTTACCCAGGACGCGAATGTAGTTTATCGTCATATCCAGGACGGAATTACAGTACAGAAACATGAAAGCATTTTTGTAGCGACTTCATTATATTTATATTATAATCCTTTATACGATATATATATATATATATATATATATATATATATATATATATATTATGTGTGTGTGTGTGTGTGTGTGTGTGTGTGTGTGTGTGTGTGTGTGTGTGTATATGATAGATAGATTGGTGAATGAGCGAGTGGTGAAAAATGGGAAATACCTTTGAAAAAGTGCTATTGATTTGCAAAATAAATAGTAGATTCTTTGGCAACTAGACGAGGAGTGGAAGAATAAAATTAATTCGAAACTGAGAAAACCATTTAGCATTGTGTTAGGCTTTGGGTATCAGTTCCCTGTAATTGTTTCATCTGAAAACTGTTGTTGTTTTTGGAAAAGCCGTCACAACGATAATCAAATGATAAGCGCGGCTACTTTTATTGTTAAAAGTACAATGAAAACGTAAATACAAACGTAGAAAAATATATATTAAACTCATACACAAACACTACCCTCGGCAAGAAATCCTCTTCAGTTATTCAACAGAAACACAGTAAAAACCAGGTACATATTCTCCGAGAACATGACACTAATAACAAAAAAGTACAACAGAAAATAATCAATAAACACTTCAGAAATCAAATCAATCTTTAAAAAAGAACAAATGCTTCTTAAATGGTAATTGCTTGCAACAAAATATACTATACTAAGCCACCGTAAAATCATCAGAACGACGGGAAAATATGCATAGGAATAAGGGATTGCTTCCAGAATCAGAGAAACTACGCACAAAAACCTCCCTTCACATATAGCAAATGTGCGAAAGTACAAAACTTTCTAAACATATAATTGAAATTAAAAACAAATTACAACAAAAATGTCATGGAATATAATAGAAACAGTATAAGCCTTCAATAAGTACTCTAACTGAAAACTCTGGGGGAGAAAATACCTATAATCGCCTTCAGAAACATTACAATTTAATAAATAAATAAAAACAAATCTTTACTACGTTACCTAAAAATTTGAAACTATAAACGGATACCATATAAAATACCATAAATACCATATTTTATTTTCATTAGCTAAGTAAACTTCACGTGCATTTGACTTGCGAAGCAGTGTTTGTTTGAAAATGTGTCAATTTGAGCTTATCTATGCAAGATACGGATGCTAATGTATATTCGTATATGCGTATGTGTGTTTGCATTTCTAGGTGTGTGTATGTATATGTGTATTAGACATTGTTTATTGTAGGTGGTTGTGCACATGTTGAGTCAGGGAATTTTTTTTATGTAAACACCTGTTGTGGGAGTGGTATATAGATAGACGTTAGATTCATTAAGAATGGATTTTACACGTTCCCAAATCTACATGCGGACAACCACCGAACGTGAATAATACCTACAAGATAAACACACACCACGCAAATTCTTGAACTGACCGATTCATTCAATAACATTTGATTGTTTATTGACTATGAGCATTTGTAATAAAGCATACGTTACACTAGTAGTCTTACCAATATTCACATAAAATTTGATGTTAAACCACTTCCCAGGGTTTTAACAAATTTTGCACCAACATTATGACATAAACACCTGCAACCTCCACTATTGCTCAGTAAAAAAAACACTTGTTATATATATATATATATATATATATATATATATATATATATATATATATATATATATACTAGCAGAGCCCGACGTTGCCTGGGGATGTAACAGTAAAGAGATAGATCAAGTATCGACCATCATAAAGACTGAAAATAAAATTGACAAAGATTGTTTAAGGTTGATGGACACGCATGTCTTAATTAGTTTTTTTTTTTTTTTTTTTCACGAATTGGTCAAACCCTAATTCAAACAAAAAACATTGTTTACAATCGTTATGAGTCTATCGATTGGTGAATAGAATTTTATTATAAACAATTGTCTTGTAAATGGAATTTTAAAAGCATTCTGAATGTAAATAAAGAAAAAAATGTGCAAGACAATAAGAAATACTACCTGCCAAAAAAAAAAGTGGATGTTTGTTTTATCGGCTGAAAATGTAAGAAATCCGATCCCATATATAAAGGAACACACACACACACACACACACACACACACACACACACACACACACACACACACACACACACACACAAAACAACCTGGGTTTTTAACCTAAGTCACTCCACGGAATCGCTAAAACATAGAGCATAGTCTGATGAAAAAGACACCAAAGTTTATGAAAACAAAATTTTATCGTCAAAATGTTTATGGTTTTATGAAGAGGATAGACTAAATTCTTTTTTAATTATTTTTTAAAAATTTTTCCATCTTTTTAGAATATTCTAAATTTTGATTTAAAAAACCTTGTTTCTCTTTGTCGCAAAAGGGGTAGTAAATAACAGATAATTTTTAGCGCGTTTTTTTTGTATTTACACACATTAATTTGGAAAATCTTGCAAAAATAAAAATAATTTTCAGATGTTAATGAAACTTTCAGAAACTCTTCACAGATGATCTAAATTATTATAAATATGTTTTTTTTATTAAAGTCATGGTAGAAATATTTTTATATTTATTAACACCCCATAACTAATTTTATGAAAAACTCAAGAAATTCGAGACCATCGGTTTTAGTGATTACAATAGTTAAAAGCACAAGGCTTTGAAGAATGCAAATCATGTTTTTTTTTTGTTTTTTACCTGAAAATCAGCTGTGAATTGTAACATACAAAACTCAATAAAACAAATATATTATTTAGTTTCAAATGCTTTTATTTGTTTTAATTTGTTTTTTTATGAATATGGACAATATTTTCTGAAAGCAAAAAATTTTTCAATGAAAATTGAATTTTTAATACAATTATTTCTTATTTCTTTAATTTTAAAATGATTTTTAAAAAATGTTTAAATTGAATTTTAAAAATATTTTAACATTAGTTAAAAGCAACATCAACCTTTCAAAATGTCCGTGTGAGATTGTCATTGTCTAGCGCTTTGAAAATTGTATAATTTGGACCAGTCAGATTAGCCATGGTAATTAAGAAATGTAATTTTTGTGTTTATAGTCGGACAGTAATTATCAAGTACGGAAGAACAACCAGAATACAATTTAGTTGCATTATTTGAGTTCAGCATTGTTCTCCGCTGTTAAGCCCTTTACTTTTGCGAAACACGTATGGAGAAGTTAATTTGAGTTTTCAATTTCAACTGAGAAGGGTACCTACAAGTAACAGTATCATCTTATGAAATTTAACTACTGCTAAACTTTAATTTATATGATCTTATTATTATATTAATCTCAGTTATGACGTTTTTCCCTAAATGAAATATCAAAATTAATAATAAAATGAATGGAAATACAAATAACATAGTAAAATGTAATAAATGTACATAAAATTATAGTATTTTATGTACACTTCTGATAAAATTTCATAAGAAAGGTACCTAAATTAATTAGATACTTTTTTTTATATGAAATTTAATCTCACTATTAACAGTCTTATTTTTAATTTCTTTATATTTTCCATAAAGCATCGTAAACGTAAAAATGAAAGCTAAGTACAAAAAAATAAAATAAAAATTAGAGCGCTGAATGTTTTCCTTAAAAGTAACAAGGTAAATAATTTGTTCACTTAAATAATTTCACTTCCTTCCATCCGTATAAAGAATTCTCCTCCCGTAAGTTATCTAAACGTCATGAATGTGCCTTTCGTCAATCGTCAAGCGACGCGAAAGTTTATGACCTGCTTTGTTTTATTTTCAAATTACATTTTTTCGGCGCAGAAGCTAAGTTAAGCTTGGTTCAAAATATTTTAAATAAACAGTATAATTTCTGTTTTATTAAAATCAGTTTTGAAAAAAATGATAATTGATTTTAAAAGAATATCAAAAGTCAGATTTTAATCTTTTTATCAAATCGAAAAAATGATTGAAAATGATTATCTGTCTTTTTTTTTTGACCCCAAAAAAAAAAAAAATATTTTTTAACGAAAATTTCAGACGTGCTAGGAACGATTAAAAAATGTAAAAAATACCCCAAAATACTTTGATCTTTCTTCTTTAATAATAATATGAACATTAGACGACATAAAATTTTGTTTTCAATTGCGGTTTCTTTTTCATCATGCTATGCTCTTTTGTTTACATTTTCGTGGGTGAGTTCTCCCCCTTTCATTCTCACGATGTGTCTTAATCGTGTTTTCAAAATGATTTTATTAAAAAACAACTGTGTTTTTCCCATTTTCGGTCCCGTTAGAACCACCACAAGGTAATTTTATGTAGTCCTGTGAAGTTTTGTTGAAATCGGCTAAAAAATGTAGGAAATTCGATCCAACATATAAACGTTACAGACACACACACACACACACACACACACACACACTGCGTTTTATAATAAGTAAGATATATATATATATATATATATATCTTGACCTTGCCAACCGAACGATCCTTTGTGGCCGTGCGGTAAGGCACGTCAGGCTATATGACGGTTCCATATAGGAAACAGGTTCGAATCCTGTCGAAGGACGAATACTTTATATGAAAATTTCTCGGACATTCAGGCCGTTAAATGTTATATAATACTGTTTATTATAAACAGAGCATTTACTTTAATACTTGTATCTATAAAATAATGTTAAACATAAAAATGTCTTTATATATATATATATTATTCACGTTTCAGTGAATATGACAGACAAGGCGATTTTTGTTCGAAGAGGTGAATTATTATTTTTAAGTATAAGGTTGGTGGTTTTTATATAATTTATCCTCCGAAAAGAAAAAAAATGGAAGATCACATGAGAAAAAGGTATAAAAAACTAAATCAAAGCATCTTGTTTGTCATATTCAATGAAACGTGCATGAATGAATGATTGGTGCCTAAATACAAACACATAGCCACCCACACTGCCAAACACACACACACACACACACATACACATATATATATATATATATATATATATATATATATATATATATATATATAAAAGTTCTCTCTATATATTATATGGATATGATTTTGTAACAGGGTTACAAAATAACGAATAATATGTACTGGTGCTTGAAGCTAAATCAGTGATAATATCGTTAACAAAATGTATTCAAAGAATAGGTTATTTACAGTTAGTTTGGATATTCTTGGGATTTTGTAACAAATCGCAGTCGGGCAGAGTCTCTGGATTCAAAATACTATCTTCCCCTGTCTTCCGGTACCAATAATGGTCACTAGTCCGTTTATGTGGTATCATAAAAACATGGTGGCAATAAAACAGTGCTCGATGTAAAGTAACAAAAATAAAATTCATGCTAATGAAAAATATACGTTTCTTTCTCGCCGATTGGGGCAACTGTGTGTCTAATGTACATAGCAAAAATTGAGCAGAAAATTAATATAATAAATATATAAATAATATATGAATAAATTGATAGATGCAGTTCATGTGTTGATTTGTCACGTTTACAATTGATTCTTGGAGGAAGTGGCCCCGTTTTTGCATCTTTTCCTTCTTTTAATAATGAAAATAATACTTTCTATCATATGGGAAAGATTTTGATTAAAAGTGCTCTAACAATAGGTTTTCTTGATTGACATTTTTATGCCTGCCTCATGATATCTTTACTGGCATTCAGACATAAAAACCATACAAGCATATCTTCACATACTCAGCCTATTGAGGAGTCAAGAACACAACCTCAGATATCGATATCTGCAATACAAATATCACCCGGATGAAGATCCTCTCCAACAACCATTATCACGTTCATATATCTACATGAAGTGATAGTCTCGCTTTCACAGGCAAATGTCAGAACTATATGCGCCAACTCATAAAATTATAAGCTCACAGACAATCAATGACATGTTCTCAGTCCCATATTCCCCATCTGCGATAAGTCTGAAGAGTAATCTTTGCTTACAATATCGAAAAAGTAAATAATACGTTGACTAGAGAATTGCCATATTCATACAGTCTTTTAACAATTCCACACATGACTTTTTGCTCACTCAGACTGCCGAATTATGTTTCAGCGACATCACATCTACATAAAGGAAAGGTGGAAAACATCTACTGTGATGGCCACCATCAAGGAACAGTGCAAAATATGGGCATACACACACACACACACACACACAGAGGCAAAATTCTGTCTTATTTGATAGCCTTTCTACCGCCACAGGTTCCTCTACATGCACATGCCAAAACCTCACAATCTGTCGTTATCGATCTTGGAGTCCAAATGCCATGCAAATATCAGAGTTGGGTTCAGTGAAGCTTATAGCCGCAAGTAGACATTTTATGATTAAATAATGATCAATTCTGGTCGATTGATGGTCGCTGAATTTTGCGGAAGTGCGCGCCAAGTTCAAGGGGGCTGTCTATAAGTGGCTGGAGCACGAACAAAATTACTGGTAAGAACTCTTGCGGTGGCCAGTTTGATAGGTTATAAAACGCAGAGAACCGCTTACGTTAAACTCAGGGCATCCGTCATGCCATGAAATTTCTTTTGGCAGAGGTTGGTGGTGGATATATTTTGAGCGGATGGTTCATGGTACTGTGTCGGGGTTGAATACACGAGTTATTATCTTTGTTGCGGAGATTTGAAAAAGAAAACTATTTCGTGAGTCGAGCGTAATAATTTATTAAAATGAAATAGAGTTGATGGCATTTTTATTCTAAATGTAGCTTCGTTTTGGAATTGATCTATTCTGTCTTCTGGCGGTGAGTATATATCAGGTATGGAGCGTCGTATGTTCGCATAAATTACTAAGTAACAACAGCAAGTATGATATCAAACTGTAGGGAAATATCTTTAACTATTTCGACTAATACTTAAACTGTAATTTGCGATTTTATATACCGTAATTCCTCAGGTATAATTCGCATTTTTTTCTAAAAAAATAATAAGAAAAATCAGAGACGCATATTATGCACAGCTACTAAAAATCTTTAAAATTAACCGTAAAATAAAATAAGAAATATCATAAAACTAAATTAGAATAATATTATTCTATATTTAAAACGATTTTCTTTTAAATAAGATTAGGAAACGTTGATCGTAAGGAATTTGAAGAGGTACAATTTATAAAGATTGATTACTAAACTAGGGGTGCGTATTATGAGTGAAAATACATTTCTTGAAACATTCAGGGAATTTGTTTTCAGGTATACTTTGCAGTAGTTTAGTCACGTATTGCTTGATATCAGTTAATTTGTTATGTCAGAGTATTTTCTAGTTCTGGAAATATTCAAAGAGCCCGAGGGTGCTAAGGATAGTGGTAAAAGTGGATAGAGAATTTTGCAAACTTTTTCCACTTTGTCTTACAACTTCCCCAAACTGATCTAGATACATAAAGATATGTTATTACATATCTATATTTCTTTCTTTCTTTCTTTTCTTCCTCTCTCTCTCTCTCTCTCTCTATATATATATATATATATATATATATATATATATATATATATATATATATATATATAGAGAGAGAGAGAATGATAGATAGATAGATAGATGAGGCAGGCAGGCAGGCAGGCATAGCTTGGATGCAAGAATCGGAGAGCCTAGTTCGAATTCTAGTCGAATCCATTACATTCACTTACGAGCTAATACCATTGGGAAAGGTATGAATCCTCTTCTCCCTCCAGCTATGGGTAAATAGCAGAACAGACCGGGTTCCATAGCGTTGGATGGCAACTGGTTTAAGAGAAGGACAACTCTCAATTCAAAACCTTCTGAGGTTCGTTTTTGTAGCTTGTAGTGCACCAGGTCTCTGTATACGGACCTTCAAAAAGTGTGTTTTGTTCTGAACAAATCCTTCACTATATATATATATATATATATATATATATATATATATAATCTACCTATCAATGTTCAAAGAAACTATTGATAACATCAAACTGTTAAAAAATCATGATAAAATAAAGGTGTATAATTACTTTCTGTGTTCGTACCAAGCCTCTTGCATGCCTGTGAATATCTATCTATCTATCTATCTCTCTCTCTCTCTCTCTCTCTCTATATATATATATATATATATATATATATATATATATATATATATATATATATATATATAACAGTAAATTTTTATAATATGCAGTATTATCAACATTTACCGCCCTGAAAGTCCGAGAAATTTTTCATAGAAAATATGAGTCCTCTGACAAGAATCAAACCTGTATTCTCCACAAAACAGTTAGATAGACTAGCATGCTATACCACTTTAGCTATATGACGCTTCCGTTAGGATTCAAATTCGATTTTTGTCGGAGGACATGTTTTCTACAAAAATGTCTTTGACGTCTATGAGGGTAAATGATTTTAATACTGTTTATTATAGACAGCATTTACTTTTATATTTGTTTCTATAGAAATAACGTATAACAATGAAATCTTAAAATGATTGTTGGAGTTGTCTATCTCGTAGTATATCTATCTATCTATCTATCTATCTATCTATCTATACACACACACACACATATATATATATATATATATATATAAAGACATAATGCGAATTATCTTGATTTGTCACGTTAGCCCAACACAAAATAAAGTGCAACTATTTCGCATATTTTCCTATTCGATGAACAACATCTGAAAAGATAGGACTGGAATGAAAGAAAGGTTGTTCCCCTGACGAAGACCAACCACTCGTTGACCCCATTCCATTTCTTTGTGAGTTTTCAATGCATGAAGAATCGCTCCCAAGAATACCTTCCGCTTGAACGCTCGCAAAAATTGGTACGGATCATGAATCTATGGAACAAGATGTTTAAGAGATCTTGAAATATTGGCAGATTTCGTAAATCCAAAATAAGCTGAGCCACGAAGCATTAATCCTTTGTAACCCATGACAACCTCCTGAAAGGATAATGAATTATTTCATGCATAAGTACAGACCCGTGGACACACGCACATGCACGCACATATATTCAGAATTGCGTTAGCGATTATCTCGTGGCCTTGTGTCCGTGGGAAGAAGGTTGGAGAATGGAGAACTAGTCTTCCTCCATAAGAGCGCGTAAAGAATTCCGAACTTATTCAAGGCTGGAATGAGAAGATTACAATTTTCCAGCTCAGATATGGCGCCGGTACTCCATCTCTTCTTGGATTAATATACATATTAAATTAGAAATAAATGTAATCTATGTCTTTTTATTTATTTATTTCACACCAATCAAGGCGATAATTTCCCTAAGACGTAAGGTGGTTACTGGGATTGGAAGAAAGGAGAAAACTTTAATAAGGAGAAAAGATGAACTGGATTCCGGAAGACAGAAGATGACGATTGATATTCAATTTAAATCTCTGAAGTATTGTTAATGACAGGGAAGCATAAACCCTGAAGAGATATCCAAAAGAGTAAAGTATGTGAAAACTATTTGTATAAATAGAAATTACAGCTATTTATCTAGCTATTTCAGAAGTAATAGATACGATCTATCTGCCATTGTATTAGTACGCTTAAATTCACGCAGTCTAGTTGCAAAATAGGAGAGCTCATTAGAACAATTACCATAAAAAATATTCATAGGAAAGACAATGAGAAGCCACCACACGGCGAAAAGTAACTGTAGCCGAGATGTTAACGGGAATCTCGTGATATATAGACAGATCATCAGACCAGATATGACAGCAATATGCAATGCATGAACGATGGTAGATTTATCAATGTAAAGATGGACTCTATCGAGAAAACCTCTATGGCATGATCCAGTGAACCAAACTTTTTACCAGCAAATCTAGCAATTGATTCAATCTAACCACTGCACTGAACGTCAATAGAAAACATGAGACCAAGAAGGTGCAAAAAGTTACACTCCTGGAGATTAGCATCAGCTATCCTGATTTAGGGAAAATGGATCACGATTAAAACATACGAGTTTCTTTTTAGATAGCAGTTTCGTACTTGATAAAGAATTATTTTGGTAAAAGCGATAAAGTGGTAAAATTCAAAGCATTTTTAAAACTGTATCATATATCAAGGACCAGAAGAAAAGCAATTACGGTCATTAGTATGATTTTAATTACGTTTGATATGAACATAATTGCTATCAGATAGTGTAATACGCAAACATATAAGGCACATAGGCATTTGAAAAGATTTATTGTAGAGTCGTACTTGATAAACTAGAATAGTTTGAATTAGGAAAGGTATTCGAGTAATACATCACCTTTATTAGAGAGAAACATGTCAGTGAAAAAAAGTCCAGATTCATTGAATATACAAAAACACAGAAAGACAAGAAGGCAAAGAGACGTTTTCTCACTGGATTGATCCAACCTATACATCGAAACAATCCACGAAATTCTTACCATTATTTATGATTGGCGCATATTTTAGCGCCACAAGATACCCGGATGACACCATGCTAATGACAGGCTCATAAAAGAAGTTCAAAGTTCTCTTAGACAATGCAGTAAAGAGGAGCAAGAATGATTGAATTCTTTTTGACGGTTTATGTAAAGCTGAATCAATAATACCGATTTTATTTTTGGTGTGTGAATATTGTCTTAAAATATTTTGCAGATAATAATGGTTTTCAAATACAAGTCATACTATTGAACCCATAGATGGGGGAATTCGTAGATGTAACAACAGTATGTATGCGTACACACATGTAGCGAGCCTGGCATGAATTCAAACTCCTCTTTCCAATTTCTCCTTCCAAGCCGTTATTCATTAAAGCACACGCACGTCCAAGCTTAAAACACCTGATATTTCCATCTGGTCGCCTCTCTAAGTACTGACCATAATCAACGTTGCTTAACTTCGATGATCGATTGAGAATTGGTGTTTTAAAGTGATATGGCCGCAATCCAGGAAAGCAAAATCTGGGACTAACTGCCAGTTATGGTAGTGTTAATACTCCGATCAACTGTTTTCATACAAAGAAACATATATTCTACCGAAACTTACCTTAGCTGAGTCCTCATCATTGTTGTAATATTGGTTCTCTATAATCAAATCCAATGACAGCGAAACTTGTAAGCACGCACGAGAAAATGAGAATCCATTCCCAAATCAGGACTACCCCCAAAGAAAAAAAAATGTTGTGTTTGGTAGGCTATAAAAAGTATCGTATATCGTGATGTTTTTAAACCAAAACGAAACAATGAAGGCGGTGAATTATTGTCATGAGTAGGAAGTATTGCACAGAATCTTGCAGAAAAAAATGCTTATTGGTTAATCTTGAAGGAGCGTTGCTCTTTTAAGATAAGGTAAATCCAAAATTGCCCGAGTCGCCGAGAAATATTAGAGCACTGATTATGGAAGATTTGCCTCATGCTCCTTGCTATCCTGATATTGCTTCATTTGCTTTCGCCATTTGAAGAGATTTGGGTTCTTTTCTAAAGTGGAACCGTGGGTGCCACATGCTTTGACGATTTCTTTGCTGTTATACCACGAAAGGGAGACATACTTGAAAAGATTTGAAACAGTCTATGGTAAGTAGATTGTTTATAATTACTGTCGACGCAAAGGAACTGGAAACAAATTTGTGAGTTTGCAGAACGCGTGGCTAAAGCGGGCTTATATCCAATGAAATCGTATCTGTCCGTTTGGTGGGATTGAAGAGAGATAATTCACTTTGAGATTCTTCCAGCCGGCGAAACAATAACTAGTATTGCCATCAACTCACCAATCACAATGCGGATATTCAAGAAAACAGGCCGATTTTAGCAAATCGAAAAGGTGTCATTTTCCACCACGACAACGCAAGACCGGATGTTGCCAATCAAACCTTGCAGAAACTTAATGAGTTGAAATTGGAAACCCTATAACACCCAGCGTATTCCACTGAATTTTCATTCGATCTGGTTTCTATGGAATAATTTAAATGGCCCCAATGGCAAAAGTTTTGATTCTGTACAGTCAATCGAATACAACCTCACAACCTTCTTTCAGTTGACAGTATAGAGTTTCTCCAGAAATGGCATCAACAAGGTTGTAGGAAGATGGACAACAGTCGTTAAAAACAATGGATACTATGTATTGAAATGATGTGATAGATAGATAGATAGATAGATAGATAGATAGATAGATAGATAGATAGATAATGTGTGTGCGTGCTGCTAGCGGGGCTTCTTTTTTAACAAAAGAAAATGGCGTTTATTGTTGCATCAGAATTATCCTACAACTGCGAGGTTTTCCCTTCTCTGTGCATAACCTTATAGTTCTACGTTCCTACTTTCATGTAGTTTTTTTAATAGGGTCTTGCAGCCAAACGAATAAACAAGTTTTTGCTTTAATAATGATCCGTCATTTGAAATCTGTCCAAGCACTGCAGAAGTCCCGTATACGTATCAGTTAACCCACTTCCGGGTTGTAGACACCAGAAAGAAGGGTACATAATTGAGTCTAAGAATTTGCTTCCGGTGTCTGTATTTCCAAGATCCCTTTGGCCGTGTACGATGAAGAATTAAGGATAAAAAATATAAATCTCATACGGACACACGGACGTATGTTGCAAAGGGAATAAAAACTGAAAACGATGAAAATGCAGTTGATAATCCATCAAACAAAGGAAAGAATGTTGGACTGTTATGTATCAGGTCATCCCATAAGTTCTGTCCGAATTTTAACATTTTGCTAAAATGAACGAAATTTAAAGAGTATTTTATAATGTCTAATGGAGCTGAACATTATTTTTATGTTTAGATGCATTTAAACTGATCAAATTTTATTTCAGAGAACAATAAAATTAAATTTTGTTTGATCAAAACCCTGCTAAAATGGAAGTACCCAAGAATCATTTGAGGCACATAATGCTTTATGTGTTCAAGAAAGGAAACTCAGCAGCCGAAGCGGCTAGAAACATTCACTCAGTTTATTTAGAGGAATGTGTGAATGAAAGAACTTGCAGAAGATGGTTTGCAAAATTCAGAGGTGGAGATTTCCCCCTTGAAGATGAAGATTGAACCGGACGTCCAGTTGAGTTTGATGAAAAGCTTCTTTAAGCAGCCCTTGAAAATCCTGCTTTATCAGTTGAAGAATTGGCAGTGGTTCTCAGTTCAAACCATACAACTGTTCATCGTCATCTTCAACAACTTGGAAAAGTTCCTAACCTTGGAAAACCTTGTCTGAAAACAACCTCAAATCCCGAGTTGACATCTGCTCTTCTCTCCATTCTCGTCAACTTGTTTCACCTTCTTTGGATAGACTTGTGACTGGCGACGAAAAATGGATCTATTGAAATGTTAGGCGTCGTAGACAGTGGCTTGGTAAAGGGGAAGGACCCCAGCCACAGCCGAGAAGGAAACTTCATGGGCAAAAGGTTCTTCTTTCAATCTGGTGGGTTCGCCAAAGAATAATCCACTTTGAATTCTTACCACCTAATGCAACAGTTAATGCTCAAATATACTGTCAGCAATTAGAGTGTTTGAACCAAGCTTTGAGGAAAAAAGATCTGCTCTAGTGAATCGAAAAGGGGTGATGTTTCCTCAGGACAATTCGCGACCCCACACTGCAAGAATCACGTCACAAAAGATCGAAGAAAATTCCTCATCTACCTTATTCTCCCGATCTTGCTCCATCAGATTACGATTTGTTTCGTAGCTTACAGAATCATTTGGAAGAAACAGCTTTTGTAACACAGGAAGAGGTTAAAACAGACATTTGTGAGTTCTTCGAATCAAAGCCAAAAGAATTTTACAGTAATGGAATTAGTAAGCTTGTTAATAGATGGAAGGAAGTCATAGATAATCAGGGAAAATACATTGTTGATTGAATCTAATTAAATGTAACATTTGGTCACTTGTTTTCTTTATTCAAAATTCGGACAGAACTTATGGGATGACCTGATAATATCAATCCTCTTAGTTGTTAATGAATAGTGGATAATTTTCTCACTGATGAAGAAGCGAAATGAAGAATTATGGATATAGTTATGTTGAGAATACGATGAAACTGAAAACGTAAGGAACGAGTACATCTTAAGGAAAATGAAAAGCAAAGGGATACATTTACATAGAAACAGAAAAATAGAATTGGACATTTTGTGGACACATAATAAGGTAGGACGACTTAGAGAATTTCGCATCCACATAACTTATTAAAGGCAAAATGAAAAGTGGAAAGCAGTGAGCCAACAGCCGAATAAGATTTTGTCAGTGAATGGCGGAACGGAGGTGGGAAGGATGGCAAAGAAACAAATTTTGCAGCAACTATTAGGAGGTTGTGGAGTACCATAATCGCCCATATCCTGACAGGAGATACCGTATAGAAGAAGAGTAATAATCAGAAGCTTGTCTAGCTTGATACTTGCTATGATTTCTGTTGTGGATTCCGAGATGAAATCTTGTCTCAAAATGAATGACAAACGCAGGAATGAAATATAGCAAATAAATGTATTGACGTAATAATACAATTGGTAATACGGTTAGTAGATCTAGAAATGCGGTTAGTAGCAATAATAATATATATACAGTCTGGGAAATTCAGTATCGAAGTATGACTTCCTTCTGAGTTTACGTGCTCGCAACTGTGACTCCTACAGAGCGGTTACCTCGCACTGTATCAGTGTATCTCTCTGTAAGTGTATCTCCCGGATATTCACCGGCAGCAGTACAAGTACACACTGGTCGAGTCCACTTGTATGAAAAAGGGGTGGACCCCATAACATTTTCTTTGTTCGTTTTAAAAAAATAGACTGAAATTCAAGAAGAGCTGTTCAATTTCTCTTTTCGAGCAGGTGTTTATTCCACCACCCGCACCTCAATATATGATAACGAAGTTTTCTTTGGGTTGACGTACTTGACCTTCACCCCCTCCCCTTTAAAACTTTATAATACAAAATCTTCACCCCAAATCATCGTCCTGATTGTTTAGTAATTGCTGTAAGGAACCAATCAATTAAACTATCTTGGAAACTGTTCAGTGTTATATTTGCGGATTTGGAACTGACACATTAAATATTGCAAACATTTTGTCCACTTGAAGATAATCTGCCTCTCTTGGAGCCAATTATCACAAGACATACATTTTATCGGATATAAAAAAAACCCCTGATCTATTCTGTAAACGTTGTTTTACACGACCAGCTGTTTTCGCGAGATTTCAACCCTACGGTTTACCGCATTGTCAGTTGAATATCGACACTAAGATGTGGACAGTTATGTCTATTACGATCAAATGCTTTCATTTTATTTTTGATCGATTTATCCTATAGAAAAATCATTGACGGAATACTGGCAACATTAAGTAGGTTCGAAAGAATTTTGTTTTTATTAAGGAATCCGAGTTATGAGGATTTAGAATGTGACGTTTAAAACGGGCCATAGATTTAGTTTCAGTCTGTTAGAATTACGGTGATTCTCGATAAAAATATAAGTATGAATTGACAATATTAAGAGACTAGACAATCTTATGTTACTCATGGTAGAGTTACTTTCCCGGTGGAATTAGTAGGTTCCATTTTTTTCGCAATATGAGCGAAATCTTTTTTCAATGCATAATGAACACTTTATTATTTTAAGAGCGAACGCCCTAAGTGCTAGGTGAATAAATCCATTGTTTTATTATATTTCACTGCTCATGTGACTGAATATAAATGGCCCTTTCGACAAATTTAATTTGCATACTTACTTTGGGAAAAATACAAAGAAAGATGATAATGAATCACAGAAGGTTATGCCAATGACCATCTGTGATTCAATATCAGCACGCTTCGATTTTGAAAATTAAAAAAAAAATGAGTTGTGTTTAGGAATACATCATGAATTTAAAATAATCAGTTCGACGTAACATATGGAATGGTAGAATGTATTTACTGAGTCAGCTTGTTTAAATAGCATATACGAGTAGAAAATAGACATTTTTGACCAAAAAATTGAACGCTAATATGTTAGTATGGCGCTCACACGGGTTGCAATCAGAGATATAATATAGTATAATGTTCGAAAAGCGTTATATTGGTCAGTCTTTCATCTCAGACGATCCTTTCTTTTCTGTAGTATTTATCTTGTGTTCTTTGCTTTCTGCATTGGGTGGTAAGTTGTTCTATAATCAGACGATTCGCAGGACATTTCGCCTCAGTTAACTGATTATAGAATGCAGTGTATCCTTCATGCGACACTTCTCTTGTGCACAATATTTTAGATGTGGAGATAACGATGCAAAAGGACTATTATCTCCCTTTGGCTGAGAAGACGTCACGAGGTTTGGTCAGTGACGTCAGTTTTTACAGAACACATGCCAGTTGATATTTATCAAGATCTGAGTCAAGACTCATCTTCCCACGCCAGTTGCTATGTAGCCTACAGAAGACAGACGTAACGAGCTCACATCAGTAGGTTGAACATAGGAACCCACATGACCTTACACGAAACATTAATGAAACCACTGACTCTTTTCCTTATTGGTAAATATTACAAGTAAGACCTTCTCTATATGAGCTGCTTTCAGACAGCTTGTTGTAGACATATGTTATAATTCATCTGTCTGCAACAAATTTTGTGATAGATATGTATATATCCGTATAAAAAATGTCTCTCTGGGATCATTGTATATTTGCCATATTTTATCTAAGCTATTCTGTTCCGTCTGTGCAGTAAGCTGATACAATATCGCGTATACACTAATGACTACACTAGGGAAATGAGAATGAGAGATTCTTTCTTGCATCGAATATCCATTAAGGGATATTCAGTTTTTTCTATAGGCAATGTTTTCTTTAAGCTTATCCATGTAGGGAATTCTTATTTTATAAATAATACCTCTTGTGATCAATGCTTTTTAGATAGATAGAAACAGACATAGATAGTTAAATAGATATGAAGAGATTGTGATTGATAGATAGATAATGAACAGACTTATATATATATATATATATATATATATATAGATAGATAGATATGAACAAACATACACACGCATATACATACACACACATATATATGCATATATACATATGAACAGAGATAGATATCGATATAATGAACAGATTGATATATATGTATATATATATATATATATAGGTCTATCTCTATGTCTCTCTCTCTCTCTCTCTATATATATATATATATATAGAGAGAGAGAGAGAGAGGATAGATAGATAGAGAGAGAGAGAGAGAGAGAGAGGGAGAGAGAGGGAGAGATGAACACATACACACACACGCATATACATACACACACATATATATGCAGAGATAGACAGATATGAACTGTCTGAGATAGATGAATAGATAGATATGAACACAGACAAGCACACACACGCACACACATACACACACACACACACACACATATATATATATATATATATATATATAGATAGATAGATAGATAGATAGATATGAAGAGACTGAGATAAATAGATGCATGTTAAGAGACAGATATTTTGGAAGGGGTAAATGATTTTTCTGACGACCTTTCAATAAATTCTAATATATAATAGTTCAATGTACTGTGTCCCTTTCACAGCGTAGACGATCATGGCTCTCCAGAACTTCTTATCCCTTTTAGCTCTTAGTAAATTTTGTTTTTCTGCCGTCCCTTCACACAAGTTAGTCAGTTAGGTATCCCACTTCTCCCTCTTACTTTTGCCTTCGTTCTGTGACTGCCTAAAGCCCACATAACCCAGAGAATAATAAGGTTGTTTGCATCCAGTAACTTGAGTCAAAGAGTTGTGAGGTCAGTACAAAAAGGTCAATGCAAAAACATGGGGAATCGAGTTAAAGGAAGATAACTTAAACACCCGGAAGAGGCATGGTACGTAGAACTAGAATAATCTACCCCGCTAGACGAAATAAAATGTTCAGTTCAAAATCCCAATTACCTGAAGAAGGCCAATGCATACAACGGCCAAAACGTCATGAACAATACATTTAAGAACAACAGTCCAAACAATGTACATAATACAATCAAATTGACAATTATGAAATGCAACTGAATAAAAAGAAGAAAATATGGGAAAACTCCTTTGTGTGTCCTCAAGGACACATGGCACAGTGGATAAAGGCGTTGGTTAGATCCAGTGACAGGACCTAAAGAGTGTAAGTTCAATACCTGGTTAAGGCAGTGGAGAACTTTCAGAGGGAAACTAACAGGAAATAACTGATAACTGACATCCATCACACATGGCACGTGGAACTAGAACAGTCTACCCCAGTGAGCGAAATAAAGGGTTCAGTTCGACATTCCAACCAGCTGAAGGCCGGAGCGTACAACGGCTGAAACGTTGTGATAAATATGGCGACAAAGATGAGGACAATAGTCCGAATAATGTAAATAATGTACATAATACCTCATCTCAGAAATATAGACAGACTCATTTTTTTTAATTGCTAACCTCCTCTGAATTTTTTAATTTTAATGTAGCTTCATCATTAGCGTTTTCATCTTACAAAGTCACGGACATTTATAAAAGTTACCGACAGTACGGAAGTTCTCTTAATTATATACATTGCTATACAAAGAAAACATTACTCATTAAGAAAAAAATTCCATTTTGAGTAAGGACGAAAGTGACTATTACACAGCAGGTATACTGGTGATTAGTGCAGTCGCTTTAAGAACTACTAAATTGTTTGGGATCCTAACGTCCAATTGGAAGCATCAGCCAGCAACTGCTGACCAGGTACCCTCATAATGGAAAGTTGCAGCCATTGACTAGTCTGGTCACCAAAATGATGAGATTATTATAGCGTCGGTAGGAGAAAGAACCGTTAAAATATATCAAAACAGGGAACAAGAAATAATCATCTTACCCTGTTCGAAATATAGCGTTTCTTTTCTTTTTTTTTTTTTGACAAGCCAATGCACGGACCAAGAACTAAAGCAGAGAATATTTAAATGAGGTTGTTGCAACGGTATACAAGGTGCATTACGAGGATATGTAAAATAAATGACAATTGAGCGTAGACTTGAATAAGGTTATAGTTATAGTGGATGCTATAAGTTTTGCAGATCATTTTCTGAACAATAGTATATAAAAACAAACTGAACACACGTAAATTTCTGCACATGATTAGTTTTTCCACGCAAAGTTATTAACTCGAAAATTTTAAAAAGAAAAAATTAAAAATATAGAAATATCAACAACATGAGAATCGTGCGATTTCTTCGACTAAAAAACGGGATGACTTCATGGATCATTGTTGCTGCCAATATAAATCGTTGTCATCCATCACAAAACGAAAATTACATTTGACATTCAGTTCCTTCCACAAGTGAACTTCTATTCAAGACTGTCTTCTATGTAAGCAAACAGACTGCAGAAAGCAATTGTCTGCTTCCTGTGTTTCCATTGTACAATACTGATCGTGCTATCACGTCAAAAGGAAAAGGTCTATTAATCAAACTTCACATGACACAAAGAATTCCGTTCACCGGGCGAAGAACAAATGTATACAAGCTGGTTTTCTAAGTCAATGTTATTGCGTACAAGATATCATTAGATATTTCGTTCCTGTCGCCTTTTAGCAGATCAACATAAGCTTTTATAGATCTACATTCAATGATCCGTAGACATGACTTTGATCTCGGTTTGAGTATGTAAATTATTGCTTGATGTTCGATCCTCATTGGTCATAGTCTACTGTAACTATCTACCAGATAAACGCGAAGTTTTAAAACGCATTATTATTCATTCTCATTATTTTAACAGTTCACAGATTCCATAGAAAAGGTTGTCATGTAAAAGCCGCTGCTAGAGTCTTCGTCTCATACTGATCGGTCCTATTTTGTGAAACAAAAGCCAACGCTTCTATGTGCCTTTTCTAAAAAAAAATATTTATTTCTATAATTTTTATAACTAATTTCATGGTATTTTTTGTTGGGATTTCCTCTTTGGGGCCTCGACATTACGAATATAAACTTTCTGCCTTGGCGTTAAGGTCTCATCGTTTTACAGTTGATATTACTTGACATAACCGTATATCTTATGCTAAGACTTTCTTTTTGCGTATGTACGACTTGTGAAATTTTCCTCAAGTTTTTTGCTTTCAAGTCAATTCTGATTTAAAAAAAAGGCTTAGAACCATATCACGTTGAAACCTCGGTTCACTTACGATCATCGAAGTTAAAAAAATAAAAATGAAAAAATTCAAGCTTGGTGAGTACTTAGATGCGTGATAGCTTGAGAATAACACGTATGATAAGCTTGGATGTACTGTGGGGGATAATGCATAACGGCTCGGAATTGGAAATTTGAGTATCCAGCTTCAATTTTATTAGTATTCACTCTATTCCCTTACGTGAAAAAACACTTAGGAAATGTATGAATCTACCCCTTCACCACCAGTTATGTATTAATTAGTAGCACGTATCAATAAGTCATTATAATCTCCCAAGATTCATACAATCCAAATATATATATATATATATATATATATATATATATATATATATATATATATACCCAAGTATAGGAGTGAAGTATACGGAATAAATTTCAAGAAACCCAAAATACTATTCTTAAATATTCTCAATACAGAGTAGAGCAAATATAATTTATTCGAAAATTATAACTTAAATATGGTAATTGTACGGTTTATCAAGGTGTTGCATGTTAGAAAAACCAATATATATATATATATATATATATATATATATATATATATATATATATATATATATATATATATATATATATAAATTATTCGAAAATTATAATATAAATATGTTACATAATCACTACAAAAATAGCCATTTGGTTTCAAAGCTTGTTGGGTAAGTTGAAACATCAAGAGCCTGAAATGCGTTGGAATTTCTCCCATGAGAAAATCATTGCTCAGGCCTAGAATTTCAACCAAAGGAATGACAGATAGTTTTTCAGAGAGCCTAAGGGAGTTCCAATGTTTATACACACAGTGTTCCAGGCATGTGTCATCTTTCTAGAGAATTGTGAGTAACAAGGGAGATATCATGCTCCTCTAGTCTTTCAGTAGGGATTAAGGATAAATGCTATTGTTTATAAGGTGGTCTTGGAAAGGTCTGTGGCGCCTTCGATAGAGTGCGTGAGTAAAGAAAGGACCATACAACTATCAAAATGACTACGCCATTTCATAAGGTCAAGGCGACTCAAATGTGGATGAGTTACAATCCCCATGTCACAAAGATATAGAATATTACATCGCCCGGTCTTAATCTATTAGACTACTATGCAGGAGGCCTAGCCGGGCGAGAAGTCAATCAACGCTTTTATAGCACTATGATGTATCTGTAGTCCACCATAACTATCAAAATGTCCAAAATAGATAATCATCTGACTCGGATATGTCAAAGTTTCAGGCCTAGTATTGAAGCGATAATAAATACTAGAGGTGGACCCATTACGTAGATGCGCCAAGAAGTGATTCCCGAGTATATATGCCAATTTTCTTTTCAAATGAAGCTCCTCTGTCATGACTCATGCGTAAATTTGTACAAATTTATTCAAAGACCTGAGAAACCCTGTACTTAATATCTGGTAACATCCATGTTTTTATTTAATAGTTAACGTTCGATTTCAATTCTAGGCCTACTATTGAAACGATTATCGATAGTAAGGACGGATTCAATATCTAAATGCAACAAGAAGAGTCACAAGATTACTCATGATGATTTTCTCTCATGAATTGGATTTATTAGCTCTTCATACGTGTCTTTTTCTAAATTCATGTAAACGTTTTTAGCTTACATAATGTAGAAATGCTATATTGTATAAATTGCGAAGCCTACAGGCAAGAAATTTGCTTAACTATGTCATGCGTGACAATTTTGCCTCGCCAGGATTTATCTTACATATTTATAAGTCTCTCTTTGAAAGCTGCTACCACACCTGGTCTGGTGCTTCTGCCATAGATTACAGATTCTAAATAAGATCCAAAGAGGAAACTGCAATGTTATTGGTTCTCACCTGGCATCTCGTCTTCAGTCATTTTCCTCTCCACTGTAATGTAGCTTCCCTGTAACTTTCTCTAAATATTTTCATGGTAATTATTCTGATGGACACTGTTGTATCTAGATAATATGAATTTAAGGACAGTACTAGATTTGGCAGCAGAGTCTCATTTGCAGATGAAATGGCTAGATGAAAGCGTAAGTTTTATGCCAACAGTTTCTTCTATCGCACTTCTCGCTTGTGGAACTCTATTCCGGCTTCTTGTTTCTCAGTCAACATTCATCTGCAAAAATGTAATAAAATGTCAATCGTCATATTATGTTTTCATTAGTTTAATCTTTTATTGTTATTGTCGTCACTCCTTAACCATTTCAGCCCTGACTACGCCTTTACCGGTGGTAGAGGAAAATGACTTAATGCTCATCCACCGGTTGAACGGTGGGTAAATACTTGTAACTATTTTTATATCTACGGTAAAACATTGCATACCAATTATTTGCGAATTTTGACACCTGAGCTCAGGCAGAAGGGTTAAAATTGTTCAGGAACGCAGGGATGAAAGGGTTGATAGTAGTTTTCTTTTAATGTTTTCTCACGCTCATTGCATCCTAGTGGCGTTATTGCCTTGTTTAGAGAGAACTGATTAAAAAATGTCCCCAGAAACTCAAATAATTGAACAATCCTCTATGAGTTCGCATTGAGGTCTGGAGTGAACTTGAGTCCAAATAACGATTCGACGTACAAACGCTCAACGTGACTAGAGGATATTCTTTGTCTAAAAATTAATGACGAAAGAATTATATCTTTAATTCTGCATCTGCCTGTACATTCCACACTTGATATTCATGTTCAACTATTAAGGTTTTTGTAGAGTTCTTCTGGAATCTTTTAGATGCCTGGTAAATGTGAGTAACGTGCATGCCACAGATTTTGCCAAAACCTCGGAAAATACGATACAAATTACCTAGAATTTATTGGTCAGGCTTTTGGTCAATATTCTTACGTCTAACACTGGCTTTTGAATAATACACATGTTTCAGGTTTGGTGCGAAGGTCACGTCAATTTGGTAATTGTTCCAGTCAAACAATCACCATTCCAAGGCCGAAATTGTGGAAAACATCTCATAAACTAATTTATTAATTTATAACGATTCTCACCAACCAATCCATTAACTCCAACAAACGGCTCTAATCTGTTATTGAGTGTTCCAAGTGATGCTGTTCTGAAAAAAAAAACACGTTTTATGTTGAATATATGACTATATGTAACGCTCATTATTTATATATATAAAACAGAAGATGTTTGTTTGTCTCTATGTCTGTCTGTGCGATACTTTTTCACTCGAGATCCATCCAAACTTTATTGACCAAACTTGGCTCATACATTGTACAATATAAGAGACAGTGCCTTAGCGTAGAAACTCGATAATTCTCAAAAATCAATAATCGATAAAGACGATGAAACATTGATAAATTCAACTTTTTCTCTCCGATTTTGTTAAAACTTGGTATATAGGTTACTTACATCATGACGATCTCAACGATACCACATTTTTATTTCCACACTACTGCGTTTAGCGAAAAAAGAAAAAATCGATTTCGACACAAATCGATTCCAACACAAATTTTAAATATAAATCTCCCTTAATTTTCAATCAATTTGATACAAACTTTACTCAATTGTAGACAATAATAAGTCGATTGTTTAACAGTCATTTAACTGAATCAACCCATATAGTGAAAACCAGCGTAAATAGAAAAAATGTCGATTTCTGGTTTCTTTCTTATTTTTCGTTAAACTTTTAACCAATTTTCATCAAACTTAACAATTTTTATATAAATGTATCCTCTTTTTCATCCATGCTAGTACACTGACAAAATGAATTTCAAAAACCCCAAAATAATTTTGGTTTGAAGTGGGTGTTCATTTTGCCTGTTTTACCCCCTCATGTCCTCGACTAACTTGAATAAATACCGACTACTTCTGTTATATCAGTAACTGAATTAATTCAAAATGTTTTGCAATGAAAGTACTTTGACGTAATCGAAATAGATATACTCTGTTACATCAGTTTGCACCATTCTAATTAAACGCTTTTTTTGATCGACCGCTGGGTATGGTTGCTAATATAAAAATAAAGTAGAAAAATAAGTGCTGAAAAATAAAAAATAAAAATTAAATCAAAGAAATAAAATGGCAGTGCTTTGTAGACATTGTATTTTCCTTAATAATTATAAAAATAATTTGAATAATTATATATCTATAGATCATAAATAAATTAATTTATAAATACGTAACTAAATTCTAATATTTTAATTTTACAATACCATACAGAGTTCATTAGTAAATAAAATCTTCATAAATAAAAATAAATATAAATAATGTGACATAATCATATTTCAATACCACTTTAAGAAACTCACGATGTAATTTAAGAGCACAAGGAAATAAATAGAAAAAATAAATATAAATGCCAAATCTATTGTATTGAATCCCAAAATAAAATGAAAAAAACGAGATATTGATGACAAGTCCGCATAAAAGGAAGCCAGTATCAGTAGACAGAAATCTTTAATCCCCACCTAACCTTAACCGACAATTTGCCACGTAAAAATTATACCTGTATCTTCATTCGTCAAAAAGCCAACATCCCCTTAATAAAAAATCTGTATTCTAATTACCCTACCGAATTAAAATATATAATAGTATTTGGCTTATAAATAGAGTAAATCGTTTTTTCCTAAGTTTATTCTCAGCATCGCTTGGAAATGGAACTGGACTTCACATTTTAAGTTTATTTTAAGATTTTAATTTTGGTTTTGAAACATTAATTTTTTTGTCGCGATAAAATATATATATATATTTTCTTTAAATAATTATAATATTATGGTCTATTGTGTATCGAGCATTTATTTTTTTTAAATAAATGGTAAATAACTCTTCGATTATAAATTCTTTCTTTTTTATTATATATATATATATATATATATATATATATATATATATATATATATATATATATATATATATATATATATATATATATATATATATATGATATGTGTGTGTGTGTGTGTGTGTGTGTCTGTGTGTCTGTGGGGAGTGTAATGGTTAACAAGCTTGTCTCGCTAGAATAATTACGACTGAGTACTGGGTTCGATCATCACTGGGCGCCCCATACTTTTAGACTTGTGTCACATGAAAGCTACGCTTGGAAAATAACTATATATATATATATATATATATATATATATATATATATATATATATGTGTGTGTGTGTGTATGTGTGTGTGTGTGTGTGTGTGTGAGGTCAATACGAGAAAACAGAGGACTAAAAATAAATGACATTTACTAAATCTGTACATTCGATCGTGACGGAAATATCAGTAAATATTCTTCTAAATTGCTCGACATGTTATGCATATAAGGGAAGTGAAGATAAAGAAAGTTATAGAACAGTTTTGTTTTTCATATTTAAAAAAATGTGTGGCTTTCAGAATTAAAGGACATTGTCATTTATATTTATGGATCAATTCTTAAAGAAACTGTAATATTTGCCAAAGAAATATGACAGAAATGTCATGTAAACAAATGTTCATTATTTGTTTGACACATTGTTTCTTAAGTTATCATGACGGCAAGACGTTGCGAGAGTTGATGAATCACTCACACGACGCCTCAAAAAAACGCTGAATCATTTTATTGCCAGAGATCATAAATCTAAGAGCGTAATATCAAAATGTTCTGAGGATTTTTGCTCCTTAACCCACTAAAGAGGCAACAGCTGAATCGGATTTCCCCGTGAAGCATTTTTATTCCAACAGACGCTATTGCGTAACAAGTAATCGAATAATTAGGAAAAAAGGTGAATTTAGACGTAATGTCCATTTTTTTTCTTTCGTCCATTCTGTGAATATTGCTGCCACATATCGTCTGGTGCACTTGCTATAAATTTAATTGATTCTTGTTAAAATCTAAAGAAGAATCTGTTATATTATTTATCCTGACCTGGTCTCTCGGCTTCAGTCCCTTTTCAGCCGTATTTTGCTTCCCTGTGTCTTTTCTATAAATATTTTCGTGGTCGTTTTAATTTAATTCCAAGCTCCCCAGACAAAATGTACATATGGGTACTAGTTAGTACATAAAATGTACATATGGGTACTAGTTAGTACATAAAATGTACATATGGGTAATAGTTAGTACATAAAATGTACATATGGGTACTAGTTAGAGACTTGAGGTGTTATGGTGGTTGTATTAAGAATGGTTGGCAATTTTTAAAGCTTTGTATTTTAATACCACGCCCCATAGAAAAATTGTACATATGGGGACTTCACAGAGAATTTGAATTATTATGGTGGTTCTACTAAAAATGGTTGGCGGTTTTTAAAGTTTTTAATTTAATTCTCCGCCCGCAGACTAAAATGTACATATGACAACTAATTAGGACTTTATAGAGATTTCGAGGTATTATGGTGATTGTACTATGAATGGAAAGAATGAATATGTCGTTGTGTAGGATTGTAGTTTGTTTGGGTCAGTGATTGTCGCTAGCTAAGTGTAATATAAGATAGATTGATGACCAGCCTTCCCAATATTCCCTGTTGGCCTTGTGCCATATTTTTGTTTTGATTTCAGAAAGAAATATTACTTTTCTTTATGGTATCTCGACTTTATGAATTTAAGTAGAGTAATAGAATAATAGCAATGTCTAATCAATTTACAATTGAAGTAGAAAATAGAAATTGAAAATTGTTCTTTGCAAACTTGATTTATCTTATAAAAATGATTGCCTCTTCGAAAATTATAGATATGGGTTATGGGGCATCGCGAGGCGTTGAAATGGTTAGCAAGCTTGTCTTGTTACAACAATTACGACTGAGTAGTGATTTTGATCCTCACTTGGTGCCCTATATTTTCGGTCTTGTGATACATCTAAGGTACGCTGGGAAAATCACCATATATGGGTTATGGGTGAATGGATGAGTATCGCCAACGGAAGTAGGAGGAGTTAAGCTATATTAAATCTAGTTAGCCTCGTCTTGGTTACTAACATAATTTGGACGAGAGGTATGATCGTTGCGTTTTATCCTAATGGTTCGTGTTCGATTCTCGGTAGTGCTGAGTGCCCAGCAAAACTACTCAGTAAATTTTATATTCTGTTGAGGATTCTTATTCCCGAATCGATGAATGTTTATGACAAACTATTCAAATCTCAAGAAACTGTTATTTATTTATTTGATTTTCATATATATATATATATATATATATATATATATATATATATGTAATACAGCCAGTTAGATCAGGGCTACAGGAATGTAGGACGCCCATGGCTAAGATACAAAGACAAACAGAAAAGCAACTTGTCAGCAGTCAATATACCACATAACACCCTTGAGCGCTTAGCCTTGGAGCGGGTAGAATGGAAATCAACGTGTTTTGGTGACCTCAGAAATTTTCAGTCTGCATGTCTGAATCCTCTTCAAGAAGCGAGAGCAAGATCTAAAAGGTCAGCCAAACTAACTGATCTCCTCTCAGAATCCTCACACTTGCTCCATATGTGGCCTCCTTTGTAAATCACTAGCGGGTCTTAAATGCCACTTAAGATTTATCGCACAAACTTTCATAACTGAATCAATAAGCTGTCAGATCCTCATGCGTCGAAACCGACGGGATAGTCCATTATATATATATATATATATATATATATATAACTATTATTTATTTATTTTATTTTCATATATATATATAACTATTATTTATTTATTTTATGTCTAGTCTCAGCTACAGGTAGAAACTCTGATCGTTTGGGTTTCGAATCTATAAACGGCGGCCACCTGGGCTTGAATTATTCGGATGTCTAGTCGCATTCTGAGGAATGAAGATAGCTGTGATACGTTTGCGAAACAGTAAATATTCGTCTGCAATGAAGCTGATACATATATATATATATATATATATATATATATATATATATATATATATATATATATATAAATATAATAAATAAGAAGTTTGTTGAGATTAGAATAATTTTTCATATATATATATATATATATATATATATATATGTGTGTGTGTGTTTGTTTTGTTAAAGAATATATATATATATATATATATATATACACTCATACACTCACACACATGTACACGTACACACAGAGTTGCACGCACACAGTTTTATATTTATATAATAGATGTTCAAATGCATCCTTTCCGATTTTTCTTAGTATTTAAAAATAAATATTTCAACTCTCATATATTTTCTAGTATTGTATAATAAACAGGACACTGGAAGCATCTTCTTTGTTCATTTTAATTATATATATTCATGGATTGCTAGCGATGTTAGGTGTTTTGTCGTTTAAGTCCGTTTGGACATCTATTGTATAGGATTGCAAACCGTTTCCAGAATACTTAAAATCTAACACGAGAACTAATAAATCGTAATGATGTTCGGAGATGAGATATTTTCTGTTTTTCCCCTTATTTGGAAAGTTAATTTGACTATTTTATTACTTATCATTGATTTATACGTATTTTTGTCTTTTTTTTTTAAATTTTGGTTCTTCATTTTTACTACTTATTTCTTGTCTTCTTACTTTACTTGTAAGTTTATCCTTGAAGCGATAGACTGACAAATTTTCCAGAATGTCACCTAATTACTTCTTTAATGATTAACGGTCCTTTGCTTTCTGAAACCAATTATTTGAAGAAAAATAATCTGACTTCCATTTCAATAATTCGAAATTATTGTTACAGAAACTTTTCTAGACACAAGACTTTTATATTTTATTTTTCAGTTTTCTCATTAAACACTAGGTCTTATCTGTTACGCATCCCGTCTCTCTATCGTTTCTTCTTCCTGTTCATTTTGACTGATCTTCAGCAATCTTACCATTGAATTTCCCCTTTCCCGCCTTCACAACACCGTTTACTAAAGGCTTCCTTGGATCCAAACGTCTGGGTGTGAAATAGTGAAGACCAACCAAGAATTTGTAATATTCTCGAAGTGTTTGATATCAGAAACTCATTATACTGTGCTAGCCTCATTCAAAATCAGCTAATGTAAGGCGTTTGGCAAAGAGAAAATAGAAGGGGTGTAATTATATCAAGCAAAAAGTAAATCATTTTAAATCACAATGGATATAATGGAATTGGAAGTCTTGTGGAGTGGTGGAATAAAATTTTGCATTTTACCAAAGATCTTTTAGGCAGCACAGTGTAAGGTATGGCAATATCAACAAAGTTGAATTTAAAATTCAGCAGTAGGCAGAGAATAAGGAGTAAGAAAATATTCCAATTTGAAAACAAGAATTTTTCTTAAGTAACGGCAACCGGTTTTTCTTGATTGTTCTTTTCGGTTTAGTTATTCGTATTTGAATAAATTTTCAAGTTTTACTAAGAGAAACAAAGACAGCATTTTGATAGATCTGAGTTACTTTAAAATCATCAGTCGAAATTCTGGGTTTCATCTGGAGTTTCGAGACGAGAATAATTAGCATTGGGGATAGAATGCAATAAGTTATTTACAAATATCTAGCACTTTCCTCAGTATCATCGTAACTACTGTCATCTGGAGTGATTTAATACATTGAATTAACTCAAGTGTCGATTGATTTTGCTTTAATTATTATGAACTCCCTTTCTTATTCTGGGGCTTCATCATCGTTCCAAGAAATATAAATATTTAAATATCTATCACCTTCTTTAGTATCATCACAAAAACTACTGTAATCTGGAGTGTTTCAATCAAGTCTCTTAACTCACGTATCGAATAAGATTGATTTAATTATTATGAATTTAATTCTCACTTTCCTATTCTGGGGCTTTATCATAGTCCAAGAAATAAAAATGTTATGATTATTCCATTCAAAAATTATTTGGTTTACATTTAAAATTAATTGGGAAATCGTATTTAATGATATAATAAAAGTGTTGCGAAAAGTTTCAAGCCTTTAATTCAATTCATAAGCCGTTCAATTCATAAGCCGTTCAATTCATAAGCCCAGTTTTTTCAAGTGTACACTGGTTTCATTTTCATTCTTTTTCGTTTTGCACATACCAAGCATTATTTACACTAATTACATTGTTTACACTGTTGTCTTCATCTTTATCGTCCTATTCACGAGGTTTCAACCGTTATACGCCCCGGCCTTCTTCAGGTGATTTACGTTGGATTTTCGAACCAAACCCTTTATTCCGTCCACGGAGGTAGAAATAGTGTTCGGTTCGAAATTCCAACGAATATCACCTGAAGAAGGCCGGAGCGAAAATGGCCGAGACTTTTGAGAATAACATAATAAAGATAAGGACAACAGTCCGAATAATGTTAACCGTGTAAATACTTACAATACATCCTCTCAGAAATAGAAACAGATATACCGTGAATCACTCTGCACGTTGTTAAGTTAGTTGCGTAATTCCTAACAAAGGTCATTGATCGAAGTTAAAGCACAAATGAAAGCCAGAATTTAAATTCTATAAACCATTAGATAATTCGAGTGAACAAAAAAAAACTTTAAATTATTATTATTATTATTATTATTATTATTATTATTATTATTACATGGTTAGACTGATATAAAATGAAGGAAGAAGAATGAACGTATTCCTCAAAATATTTGAATTGAGATTTAGAAATGGAATCATTAAAAAAAAGCTTGCTATTATGGAAGTGGGAGGATACTTTGGAAAGTATTGCACATAGCCTGACGCTCAAAAAAAGAAATGATCGCTTTATTTTTTTTTAGCTTACAACTGGAAATAACTTTTATCCGCAACCAACATGATATGATGTGAATAATACTGCAATAGAATTGGAAGCATACCTTACAAAAACCAATGACCCTCTCCTACAAATAGTCAAAAACCAAATCCACTCCATCAATAAAGAAGCTGCAATCTCCAAGAAACAGTTTAATATTCTTGAAATGCTAGCAACAAAAAAAAGACGCTAAATACCATCTACGCGAAACGAGTAAACAGACAGGAAAACAATTTGGCCAAATGAAATTAAAAAAAAACAAACTGTGACGACAATGCATTGCATGACAAATACTTAAAAAGAACAAAAGAAAGAGATGTTGACCATCAGAAAACATATCAGATGCAGAGAAGCATTGGGATGAAAGTTGAGACAGAAGGCCTAATTATTACAGCACAGGACGAAAGTCTCGCAACCAGATACCATCATTGTCAAATAATCCAGGATGAAGCTAGTCCTAAATGCAGAAGCTGCGAAAAATAAGATGAACTTGTCGGCCACATTATCTCTGAATATACCCAGAGATATAAGAAGCTAGCGACGTATGTGCACTGTAAGATATGCAAGAAACACAAAATCGAAACCAATGAGAAATGATAGGAGCACCAACTAAACATATCTACCCAAAATAACAATGTAACTATCCTTCAAACTGACAGGGAAATAAAAGCCAACAGACCTGATATCATAAAAGACAATAAATTTAGGATGTGTATACTTATTGATATAGCAGCGCCGACTGAGAGAAACCCATACATAAAAATAATTTGTCCAAATACAAGGACCTGGAGATCGAGAGTAAAAACATATGGGAATAAAGACTTAGACTGTATCAATAGTAATCGGAGCTCTGTGCTTTTTGGGATTAGGAATGGACATTTTTACTAAAACTGTCCCAGGTAACAAGTTGCCTATTAGGAGCATCCCCTATACTAATAAAATGCCATCAATTAAACGACAATTCTCCTATATGGCCGATGGACCATAGACTGGACCTGGCTCTACAGAATACAAAGGAGGAAACATAACATACAAAAATGATAATAATATAAAAGTTAATAGAAAACACAGCATGAGAGAGTTAGCAAAATCTGCATTGGAAAATATGCAAATTTTTCTGAAAGAAAACTATAAGAAATTGGTATTACTTTCGTTGGTCTTTATGCTCCATTAAATGTGGTTTGAATTAACTTGCATCACAATTCGGGGTTATTTTCACTTACATAAAATGAGTAACAGACGCGGTTTACTTGTAAATCGTAAGAAATTCCATGATTGGGAAATATTCTCATGTCTGTATATACACGGGAGTGGCTATTGTTGCTGGGTGCTTTTATGTAGAAACCAACTATCGATAAATTTTCAACCAAGTCTATAAAGAATTTCTCTACTCACTAGGCAATTTCCCTTTTCTCGAAAATTCATTAAAATAAAGCATATGCCGAGAACCGAAAATAAATATGTTTAATAAATAAATGGAACACCTACTCAAATATGGGTATCTACTAAAATAGCGTTTAAATTGACAAATATATATATATATATATATATATATATATATATATAGATAGATAGATAGATAGATAGATAGATAGATAAATAGAAATCCTCTACCATGAGTAGATGTTAGGCTTTGTATTGGGTGAAATTTAGTATATAAAACAAAGATACTAGGTCTTTTTAAACAATGTGGATCTCGTCTACTTTGTAAAAAAAGAAAGGCACTCTCCGCTTTGGAAAATCATGTCGTGATCTATCTATCTATCTATCTATCTATCTATCTATCTATCTATCTATTTATATATATATATATATATATATATATATATATATATATATATGTGTTTGTGTGTGTACATAATAAAAGAGGAAGAGTTTTTTTTTATGCCAACGCGTTTCGTTCCTTGAGGAACATTATCAAGGCAAGTGTAGGAATTTTGTTTAGTAAGCTGTATTCATATACAGCGTAACGCGAAAAAGAAACTAACCATGCAAACACTGTGGAAGTGGTTCTTCGATGTAATTCATCAGCCTGTAAGACGAAAGCGATTTGATTTTTTGATATTGATTTGTTTAATATAATTACTATCTATTTATTTTGTCCATTTTTATTTCATTATATTTATTTATTTCATTTATTTATTTTTAAATGTCATGAGTTAATATTTTAAAAAAATAACATATCTTCAGGAAAGAGAATCTCTTTTACAATTGACCTTTTACAGTTGATAACATTTCGGCAATTTTTCATTTCTGCATATTTACTTGAAGAACATTTTTTACCTTATTTGTCAATTTAATTTTTCTAAAGCGTAAACCATATTTTTGGTTTCCTGGGAGAATATGAACATAAATTTCCTATGCCATCTCACAAATTTCGGTTTCTATAAGCCATTGTTAAAGTGTTTCAATTTACAGGTAAACTTTAAAAATTCTAAACGTAGATCATTTGTTCTTCTTAAAACTAAATCTGCACACACGCAAACACACACATACACACACACACTCACGAGTGTGAAGTGTCAATGCATTTTCTCCAACATTATTTCCTACGAATACAAAAATTATTATGTTGGTACCAAAATTTGAGACAAAAATAATGTATTGATACCATATATAGCCTGGGTCTTCTCAGTTCTCACTGGACTTTCTTGATAGATTTCATAAGTCTGCGCGGACTTTTAGGTGATGAATTATTTTTCACCCTATAACCCATTTCCCACAGACGAATTGTCGCCAGCATCGTCCAGTTCTCTCGCGATTTTTATGGCAGGTTTTCTAACGAGCTAGTTCTTTAAATCCACCAGCCCAGACCTTTACAACTGGGATACGAAATGCCACGAACACAAGGTTGAATCAACTCGTATTCAATTAGTAAGCGGCAAATTTCAATCGGGCATCTTTTTCTCAAATCTACTGCTTTGTGGACAAAACTTTTCAGTTACTACACTCCTAACATCTTCAAGTCTAGGGTTAACCGTTATGTTTCCTACATAACCTAATGAAAATTACGTATATTACGTCTACTAGCACCGAGTATTCTAGATACTTTGTAAAAATAGAAAGGTGCCCTCAGGTTTAGAAAAGCGTGACGTACCATATATATATATATATATATATATATATATATATATATATATATATATATATATTGTTTCCGGGTGAGCACTATGGAGAGTGAGAATGAGCTGAGATCGTTTATTTAGTAATTTATTTTGATCTGGCTGGGAAGGTAATAACAGCTAATTCGCGTATTTCACAAATAGTAAATACGCGAACAGCACAATGCTTTCTAAGTATGTCTGGGAAATTTAAAAAAAACGCAAATCACACTCAAAATATCATGGCAAATAAGGAAAAAATCATCACCCTAAAACAATCAATCCAAAACCTGCAAACATTGACTGAAAGAAAAGAAATTGCCTTTCCAGACCAAAATAAACTACTAAATAAACGATCTGAGCTCATCTCAAAATGCAGACTTGATAACAAATTTTTACTATGTTACTTAAAAATCGAAAACTTAAAAAAATAAATAGAAATAAACAAAATAATATAAAAAAAACAAGTAAAATGAATTAACCCAAGCAAATAATAAACAAATTAACAAACCACTTCTGTTAGAATAGAAGAAATAGAACGAATAAAAAAAATAAATACACAAAATACAAGTGAAAATAATCTACCCAAATAAATAAGTAACAATAAGCAAGCTAACATACCAATAACCGTTAGAATAGACTACAACAATGAATCAAAAAAATCGGACGAGAAAATAAGTATAACTACTATATGACGATAAAAAAATCAAAAACCAAATAGAGTAAATAAAAATATACAAAATAAAAAATAAGCAACTAAATCAGAAAAAAAGTAAAAAATAATGCAAATAAATAAATAAATTAACAAATTGCTCCCGCTAAAATAATAGAACTTATGGAAATAAACATAAATAAGCAAAAACAAGTAAAAATAATCAATCTAAATAAATAAAATAATAAACAAATTAAAAACTGCCCGCCTCCAAAATAGCAGAATAGACTACGACAATCAATCCAAAATTGGACGATTTATATATATATATATATATATATATATATATATATATATATATATATATATATATATATATTAAATAAGCAGCCTAAACAAAACCCCAAAATTTTGGCTACGTTAATAAAACATAGAATAAATATATAAAAAAAAAAAAAATTAAATAAAAAAAATAAAATAAATTGAACCAAAAAACTAAATAAGCCAACCCCGCCACTGAGTGTTGACGTCAATGTTCATATTATATCTATATTTACATACGCTGTATCTCATAAATATAGCACACTTTAAAACTATATATATGTGTGTGTGTATGCATATGTGTGTGTGTGTTTACATATATATATATATATATATATATATATATATATATATATATATATATATATATATATCATAAATCAAAACCAAAACTCTTGGCGGAACAGACGGACAACTTGCCAAATGGCCTAAAACCTCCTAAAACAAGATAAACTTTCGAAAAGGACAGACAGAAAAAAAAAAGCTTTAAAGGCAAACCACTATCTTTTCAGTAAATGAAAGTGTTCTACGCCTAGATTACCTTGATAGGGCAAAACCACTTAAAGACGTTAATTCCCCATGAAATAATGGCCATAATCGTAACCGGTGTTTCAAGCACACGCCATTGTCAGGCAACTTGAACGCTACATACATATATATATATATATATATATATATATATATATATATATATATATATATATATATATGGTGATATTTTCTCACCGATAAAACATATTTCATACAGAAAAAAAGATGCTTTCGTTAACCGAATTCATAAAATCACCATCTTTTAAAACGGCTTTCTGGGTAAATAGTCTTCCCAAATCCACAGTCATCACTCTTACTTGTATCGATGGGAGTCTCCTTCCTAATATACTGTGAAATCTCAATATGTCAGTTATATCATTATATTACTTTGTCTTTCGAGGTTCTATTAAGTCTAATTTTTACTGCTGTTAGAAGTCTTCGAACAAAGTGTTTTTTAATCATTTAATGAATTACTTTGTTATTACGGCGCACCAGTCTATAAAATGTGACGTAAGATATTTTTCTTTCAGATCTAAAAGATTCATTATCTTGAAGCCATCTTTAATTATTAATCTGAATGAATGGTTTTATATAGTCAATAGTTTAGACAATTCTGAACGAGTTGGACTCTACGAATGACATCCACGTGAGAGTCTAAATCAGACAAGTTTTATTTTAGAACATGACTCTTGTTAGGTTAATATTTTATTTTTGTAACTTCTTTCGGTGTCGGACAAAATTTCCATCTTACTTTCATTTCTAAAGCAGACTTTACTTCATCGTCTTCATTCACATTTCAGATGTTGGTCATCTATTCGTTCTTTCAATCATAAGCTAAATATATCTTTACTGTCCTTATTGACGCATTAAAATCATGATGATGTTCCAGTTTTTTTTTCCGTTTATCTTTCAAACAAATAAACACATTGACACGGATCATAGGAACAAGAAAACGAAACGAAGCAAAAGAAAGTATCAAAACGAAAGAAAGAATGAAAATGTCTGTAACCTTTTGCCAGTTTCGAAATCAAATGATAGACAAAGCTGGAACGTCAAGAGAGACTGAAATAGAAACAGTGAAAAAAAAGTTTGAAGACAACATAAAACTAGTCCTGCGAGTCGATCGATCATGTAATTAACTGATAGTTCAATCAATTTGACAACCAAGATCAGGACTTAGCTGGCATGGGAAATTACCCGGATGGAACAGGTGACAATTTCCTCTTTTTCCCGTCTTTACGTCCTCCTCCTCCTCTTCTTCTCAATGAATAGCAAATAAAGATTTAATCTAACCAGAGTCCGATAATAATAATAAATATAGTTATACCCGTTGTAACGTACAATTTAAACATTATTAAATGGAAGTTGAATGGCATTAAAATTGTAGGCGAAGACAAGAAAAATGCTTCCCAAATGAAGATGTTGATAGTCTGTAATATAACATTCAATTATGAAGAAAAATAATATTATAGGGCAGTGCGTTTGATATTAGAAAGCGAACTTGATGGGGGCCAATAAAATGAAGGTATTCAACACCTTAGCCATGCCCGTAGTAACATAGAGCTTCAACATTATTAAACGGAAGTTGAATGACATTAAAAGATTGGACGACAAGTCTAAAAATGCTTACCTAAATGAGGAGGAACCGTCCAAAATCAGATGTTCATAAGTTGTACGTACCAATCGAATTAGGAGACCATGGACTAATCCAACTTCAACTAACTCTAAAAACTACAACAATCGGATTAGAAGCCTACTCCACAAAAACCAAAAAAAAGCAATGATACTCTCCTATAAACAGTAAAACATCAAATCCTCTCCATCAACAAAGAAGCTTGACTCTTCAAGAGACTGATTAATATAACTAAAGTTCTACCAACAAATACGAAGCGAATTCCATCTACGCGAAACGAATAAAACAGATAGCAAATGAACTTGGCCAAATGAAATTACAAAAAAAAGAAAAAAAAGAAAAAGAAAAGAAAAAGAAAAAGAAGAAAAAAAAAGAAAGAAACTGTGAGAAGAAGACGTTGCATGGCAAATCCCTAAACAGAACAAAAGTAGATGCGGAGCAACAGAAAATACATCAGTGGCTAAATATTGCATCTCCGGACCAAAAACTTGCAACCAGATCATATCACTGTCACAAGGATGGTACTAATCCAAAGTGCAGGAGCTGCGGAAGATATGATGTAATTGATGATCATATTACCTCAAGAATCCGGAGCTAGCAAAAAAAAATGAATATACCCACAGACATAACAATTAGCGACATATGTGTACCGGAACATATGCAAAAAGGAGAAAGTTGAAACCACTGTGAGATAGTATGAGCACCAACCAGACACAGATGTCCAAAATAACGATGTAACTATCCACTGGGACATTCCAATTCAAATTGACTGGGAAATAAAAGCCAACTGGCCTGATATTAAAAAAAAGGCAATAAATTCAGGAAGTGTATGCATATTGACATATCGGTGCCATCTGAGGAAAACACCTCTATGAAAATTATCGAGAAATTGTCCAAATACAAGGACCTGGAGATCGAGATTAATAGGATGTTGGGAATGAAGACTTAGATTGTTCCAATAATAATCGAAGCTCTGTGCTTCGTGTGAATAGGAACGGACAATTTAATTAACAGAATCTTATGGGAAAAGACAATTTCACGATCATCAACATACAAGTTGTCTAGAAGATCGCCCTAGTAAGAACATTACATATACTGAGAAAAGTGCTATCAATTAAGTGACTATTCTCCTATATGACCTAAGGACCATAGTTTTGAACCGACTTTACAGTAATATAAGCAGGAAACACAATCAAATACTAATTCTACTACTACTACTAATAATAATAATTATTATTATTATTGTTATTATTATTATTATACCTGGTGTAGTGTGACTTAAAGAAGTGCAAAATATTGTACTTACAATTACAGCCCAGAACTTACGAAGGATTTTATTTATTTAAAATATGCGTGATACTAGGTAGTTGCTTGTTTTTTCCCCTAACAAATGCTCACGAGGAAAAGGTCATGATGTCATTTCTGAACTTATGTCTCTGGTTGGGACCCGGAAAGAAATGAGTATACACCAGAAATCAAAGAAACTAAATAATAATAATAATAATAATAATAATAATAATAATAACGTCCTTGCTTCTTTGTTAGTAAGTTTGCTCATGTGTTATACACTGCAATTACTCCAGATAAGTAAGGCAGGATTTCTTTCTTATAGCAAGAAAAGACGGAAAGACTAGTTATGTCAAATTCGCTATTTGGTTTTATTGAGAAGATAAAAGCGTACGTAAGGAGAAAGAAAGGACGAACGAACGAACGAAAGAAAGAAAGAAAGAAAGAAAGAAAGAAAGAAAGAAAGAAAGAAAATAAATTATGTGATTTTTACGGTTATCAACATTTTGCGGTTTATTTAAAGCAAGAAAATATATTTATTCTATATTACAAGAATAATTTTTGAGTGAATTACTGATAGAAGTCTTAACTGGTGGAGAAGAGGTGTATTAATACCTTATCCACAGTTTTTTTTACACGTAAGTGTATATAAGTAACGCACTTAGAATTCGATTCTGAGGTGTTTCAACGTGATATGACCCTATTTCAAAGAAAGAAAAAAGTAAGCGGCGGCGATGAACTTCTTATGATTTTTAATATCTTCTTCAGTGAAATTGAAAACTTCCTCAGTTTTTAATCATCTAATTTGTATCCTCTTTAAGTAATATTAGCTGGCTAATCGTATTCGATGATACCCGTCTGTTAGGGCGGCTAGACAATCCCTATTGCAGACGCTAGCTCATGCACTTTTATGTTTGTTCAACATCCACAGATCCAACTTGTGGTTTATATTGCAGACCTTAGTTATAGTTTCTGGGAGAGAGCGTGTTATCTCGCGTGATCAACATTCTGAACAAGGCCAGAACACTCAAACCCTCGGACACGATGACTTGTGACCTTGTGCTAGCACAGCTATCGACTACCTCAAGTGTGCCGTCTACCCAATTTTACTCACAAGGATTGGCGTGGTATGGTTCTCAGGTACTTTCCAAAGGTGCTGCACGCTGAGATCGCCCCCCTATCCAGACAGATAACATCAGGAAGTTTACTTCCTGACAAATCAACCCTGGCGAGATTCAAAAATCAGAAAGCGAACGTTCTCGGACACGCGCCCATAATTCTTTAAGTAAAGACCAGCATTCTTATTCAATATTGTTATTGCGTTATCTGGCAGTTTATCTTCAAATAACGAGACAAAAGTTGAATTTAAACGGATATCTTATTATCATGTAACTTACAATGTGATTATGTAATCATTAAATTAAGAATTACGATTCACCAGAATATACAAAGGTGTCAACCGGGACATGTTCACGTGTACTACTTCTTATGATAGCAATAATAATTAATCATGAACAAGATGATAATACGCCAGTAGATTTCGTTTTTGCTGGAAGGGAAATGATAGATAAACAAAGGAACTTTGCCAAACAGCTGATGATATTTTAGAGCATGAAACTGACAATTGTATCAGTCGTTATATGAGTGCTGGGAATGATCCTGAAGATACTGGCAGAGCTGAATATTAGGAAAAAAATTGGATGACATTGTTACTAACAATTTTGCCGTTGTTGGGTATTTACTAACCATTACACGATGTTGAAGTGCCGAAACTTTGCTGGTCTTCTGGTGTGACTTGCCCTCCTTTTATCTCCGTTCAACACTTACTATAGTGAATTTTCCCTGAACGAATAATGTGATAAGAAGAAGAATATAATTAATGTCGCTATTCCCATGAATGGTGTAATTAGGACAGATATTAGTGGGAACTGTAGCTTGTTGCTTTTGCATTGTTCTATTAACCGAATACATTTTATCACATGTTAAATGCATATTATTTATATTATTCGGACTATTTTCCTCATCTTTGTCGCCATATTTATTACAACATTTTGACCGTTGTACACTTCGGACTTCTTCAGGTGGTTGGAATGTCGAACTGAACCCTTTATTTCGCTCAAGGACGCGTGGCACAGTAGATAAAGGCGATAGTTAGATCCAGTGACAGGACCCAATGTGTTCAATACCTGTTTAAGGCAGTGGAGAACTTGGAGAGGGGAATTAACAGGAGATAACTGACATCCATTAAACGTGGCACGTGGAAATAGAATAGTCTACCCCAGTGAGCGAAATAAAGCGTTCAGTTTGACATTCCAACCACCTGAAGAAAGCCAAAACGTTGTAATAAATATGGCGACAAACATGAGGACAATAGTCCGAATAATGTAAATAGTGTACATAATACCTCATTTCAGAAATATAGACAGATATTAAATGCACATATTTCTTCTGATATGCAAGCACGTACAATATATCTAAGGACGTATAATATACGTTAGCACATATACTCAGATTATTTGTATGCATCTATGCTGAGGATACGACTATATACGGGCGCACCTCTAAGAACTCTCGATGGTCAGAGACAGGCAACTGACCTATCTCCCGATCAAACTGCCGAATGGAGTAAAAACTGGCTGGTTATATTCAATGCATCGAAGAGAAAGTTAGTTACGTTCCATCATCGCCGATCTGACACCGAACTAGCAACAATCAAGATGAAAGGAGTTTCTCTCGGGGAAAGACGTTTGAAAGACCTTGAAAGACGTTTGGACCCCAAACTCACACTCGGCCTGAAGAGGAATTCATACAAAGGATCCGTTGCTGAGGATGCAGGTAAATTTAGCTCTGCAGTAAGTACCTGTTTGCTACTGATGTCATCTGTCTTTACAAGAGCCAGATCAGACCAAAAATGGTGTACGGTTGTCATATTTGGGCAGGAGCTGACAAGACCTCACTCTCCGGACTTGATAGAGTTTAATAGCGTCTCCGATCCCTTCATGGGTGACGAATTATTCTCCACCCTTGAACCTCTTCCCCACAGGCCGGATATGGCAAGTTTCTCACTGCTTTACCGCTGCTTCCATGGAAAATTCTCGAACGAACTACATTTCATGGTCCCGCCAAAGCAAACCTTCATGGTAAGAACACGCCATGCCACTTACATAGTACAAACCACCCACATTCCCTTCATATTCCATCGGTAAGAATGAAGTTCCATTTGAGCTGCTTCTTCCCGCAAACCACTGCCCTGTGTAATCGACACCCAACAAGATGTTTTCCCGATCACTACAATCTTAACCTTATTCAAGTCTAGGGTTAATCGTTATCTCCCACACCTAAACGCACAAATGGTCTCCTAACATAATCCTCTACTTCGAGTGACCACCGGGCCTGGTAAAGGGTGACTCTCACTGTAAAAGAAAATCATATAACGCAATTTAGCACACATTCTAAAACTATAGATCCGAATTATGTTAAACTTTCAACCCTTTGAGCCCAGACCACCGCTTTACCGGGGGTAGAGAAAAATGACGTAATACTCATCCACTGGTTGAACAGTGGTAGAGAAAAATGACTTAATGCCCAGCCACCGGTTGAACGGTGGGTAAACACTTGTAACTATTTTTATATCTGTCATGAAACATTACATAGCAGTTATTTGTGAATTTTGACTCAGAATCTCAGGCATAGGGGTTAAAATTGCTGAGAAAGGCAGGGTTCAAATAGTTAATCTCAATTAGGTAAAATGTTAAAAGCTAAAAAACATACGAACAAACACGCATTTTTATAACTGTACCATTTTGATAAATACTAAATCAGTTACTTAACTAATGAGATCACGTGAGGCATCAATGTCCAAAGTAGAATAAAGACGCCCACGCGTCCCAGAATACATCAGATCTGCCAAGTCACGCAGTTTCCAAGTCGTTCTACATTCGAAGCGGTGCTGATGGTGCAAATTAACCTTTCATTTAAGGTAAATTACAAAGACTTTTACTATTACTCTATCACGTCGTAAATTCAGCTTCAAGCCAAGTTCCTTAAAGCTATTCTCTTGGTTATTGACGTGCAAAGTATGATTGGTATGCCGAGTTGAATTCCCGGCCATGGATTATGCATTCACTTTTGCTCAAATACCATTGGGAAAGCTATCAACCCAGTATATGTCTATATTTCTGAGATGAGGTATTATGTACGCTATTTACATTATTCGGACATTATTATCCTAATCTTTCTTGCTATATTTATCATTAAGTTTCGGCCGTTGTACGCTCCGGCCTTCTTCAGGAGGTTGGAATGTCGAACAGAACCCTTTATTTCGCTCACTGGGGTCGACTCTTCTAGTTCCACATGCCATGTCTAATGGATGTCAGTTATCAGTTATCTCTTATATTGAGAGGGGAATTAACATGAGATAACACTAATTTCTCCCTTCCCATTGTTACAGATTAATGAGGCGGATGTTTTTTATAACATTGGGGACTGGCGTTAAAGTATTGCTAAACAAAGAATTGTACCAAATAAGAGAAAACAACATCAATTGATGTCACTCAACGATAGCCACAAGTAAAATGGATATTATAAGAGAAAATAATGACATCATAATAATAATGTTGACTTTCTACATTACTTTTAATGAAAGGTTGGGGTGGAAACTCCTAATCAATACCTGAAAAGCGATAATCGCTACTGGACATGAGAAAACTTTTTTCCAGAAAAATGTTTGAAGATAATGATTTTATGAATTGAAAGCGAAACTGACACTGTGTACTCGATCAAGGAATGCTGTAAGTTTTGGCAAAAGTAAAGCCTCTAAGTGTTAGAAAATATGTGTAAAAGACAATTAAAGAGAGAGAACTATAAAAGAATAAGAATTAAATCGACAGAAAGTAATCATTGACCTTACAGTGTCTTAGGTGAACCTGTATTAAAAAGGAATAAGCTTAAACTCTCACCAATAAATGCTTCTTCAACTTTTTCAAAAATGAAATCCAGGACTGAGATAAAAATAATGTTGACTTTTCACATTACATAAACAAAAGGTTAGGATGGAAACTCCCCATCAATACCGGAAAGAGCAAACTATTTTCCAGAAAAAAAATGGCTTGAAGATAATGATTTTATGAATTGGAACCGAAACTGACACTGTGTATTCGGTCAAGGAATGCTGTAAATTTCAAATCATAAAGCTTCTAATTGTTAGAAAATATGAGAAAAAGACTATTAAAGAGAGAGAACTATAAAAGAAAACGAACTAAGTAGACACCAAGTAATGATTGACATTGTGGTGTATTAGGTGAACCTGTATTAAAAAGGAATATGCTTAAACTCTCACCAATGCTTCTTCAACTTCTTGTTCATACCTAATAATTCTACCTTATCTTTGTAAACGGTTTATCAGGCCTCCCAAGAAATATTAGGGTGAATAAACTTCGAAAACATTTACTTAGCTAAGACAGGAGTAAACGAAATAATGTAACCTTTTCAAAATATGAAATTGCAGGACTGAGGGAGGTCACAGATTTGTTTAACACTGCAAAGAGGCCAACCCCCGATTTAATTGAAATATGAGAAAGCAGTGAAAAATTCCCGTCCCGATTCATTTCTCAACTTTGCCCGGATGTTAAATCAACGAAATCCGTTTTGAAAAGCCTTCATCGTCGAGCGTAGAAACTATCATTCTTCCTTCATAAATCAAATTTAAGTTTGCTTTTACGATCGCAGGATACAGCTAATATTTAATGAGCATAAAAATCAGGCGCTATTGAATTAACCGGTGAAGAAACCTAAGATACCTACTTCATTCAAGGGGCAAACTGTCTGAACTGTTTAATTTGTAGGGCAAAGGGACACGAAATGCCTATATTCTGCTTTTCAGCACAAGCGTCATACAGTCTCTAACATCGGCAATGCGTGAGTCATTATTATGTAGCTGTCAACAAAAATCTGAATTGAAGGCAACCGTCATCAACGATACTGTCTGCACGAAAGTATGTAGCAAGCTTATAGTAAAGAAAACTAGAAATGCTTCCAAACTTAGAAAATTACCGTGGCACTTCAGGAAATGCATTATTATAGATCTCCACAACTTACTATCGCTTGTCGAGCTTCGCAACGTTTCTCACTTTACCAAGAATCCAACCCACATTCCGACATCTATTCACAAAAACGCGCCCGCTAGGTGACCGCTGTCTTCTGTCCTGTAAAAAGGAAACCGTCCAAGCCATATTTTCTCATTATCTGTTCAACCTGTTCAAGTCTATGGTTAACCGTTACCTTGCTCTCCTATACGTACAAACAGACACCTAACGTAACCCTCTACCTTGAGTGGCCCACGCACTTTGTACAGGATGAAACTTATTGTAAAAAAAGTAATTTCAGCTGACTCCTTATAATGATGAATGTGATTTTCCATTTGTGTCTAATATACTTAAGCGTCTTTGTTATGACGGTAAACTACATCCGTGTCCTGGGTAAGATGTTAAACTACATCCGGCAGCAAGGCTTCTAATCAGGAGATTTTGAGGAGCGTGGAATCACCTTTTAATTGCTGGTGTTCCCAGGTCCACCCTGACCCAGGGTGGTAGCACCAGTTAGGGTCCCAGATATGGCCAAATAGTTAACCGCCAAACTAGGGCCAAAACACTATAAAAAATATAAATAAAAATATAAATATTTAAAAATAAGATTTAATACCAGAAATAATTTGTAAAAAAATATTACCATTAACGGATATTTGAAAAAAAAATATTACCAGCAATACATTTTTTTTTTTAAATATTACTAGTAATAGAAGTTTTAAGGAAAAAATAATACCGGCGATGCATTTTTTTTTTTTTAAACAATATTACCAGCAATAAAAAATTTGTCGGCATTAAATAACCTATTGAGGTTGATATGTCGTAAAACAAAATAAACCAAACCAATTTCCGTAAAACGCTTTCGTTGCCTTTTCGCTCAGTCTATGTTATTCTCAGCAGATTTGTCTTTCTGCTGAAGAATGCAAGGAATACAATGGACTGGATATTTTGGTAATAAGGCTGTTCGAAAGGCAATGAATAACACAGAAGACAGAAGACAGATAACATGCAGTATCCTTCCAGAGCGTGGTCGGTCATGGTTCCACTAATTTTTCTTACCTTTGTTGTCCATGATGACGGTCGTCTTTGAGTATAGAATCCAAAGGTTAGCAGTGAATATTTCGAAGACAGTAGGGAAGCGTAGTTCAGGTTAGCAGCGGATATCCCGGTAAAGTAGCAGAGCGTAGTTTAGTAGTTCTTCCTTCTGTTCCTCTTCGCCTGACAAGTTGGCGCTGGACATTCGGAGAGAGTAAACAAAATGGCCGCCTTTATACACGACGGATTGAATATTTTGCGTCTTCTGATTGGTTAACCCTTCTCTTGGTGGACTATAAAGTGAGTCAAGTCATTTAGATTGGCTCACTAGTACATATTATACACAAAAAACTGCAACATCCTTCGCAAAACTGAAATTTTCCTAGTAATGTCAAATTTTCCAGCCTTCATTTTTATTATATGTCCCAGAAGTTCCTGCTTTTAAGTATGCGTTCTTTTTTTATTCCATTGTTTCTTAATTTTTCCGTCCATGTTATTCTCTACATTTTTCTGTAGAATCACATCCCCCTTTCTCACCAATCTCCGCTTCATCTGTAAGAAAATTGTTCAGTGTTCACGGGCAATTAGGAGGATTGATGTTGTATAAAAGGTCAGCACACATTTCATTGTTTCTAATGAAATGTTCCTGTTTCTTAATACTTAGTTTAGTTTTTGGAAGGCATCTTTAGCTATCTAAGTGAGTTTCAGGGAGAAAGAAACAACGTGGAACATACTTAAAGGGATTGTATGACAAGGATGGTAACGAAGGAAAAATCGTTTATAGCTATGGAAACAGTGATTTTTGGAGAGCCGTGATCCCTCTAGGCTTGAAGGGACACGGCACAAAGAAAAAATAAAAAGTAACTTGAAGGTCACAATCTGAACCCCACTCATTTTTCAAAACTTTGAGCAAAGGCTAGACTAAGAAGTGATTCGGCTTTTTTAATGGACCGTGTCCCTTGAGGACGTAAATGTTCATGGTTATCCACACCTACCTATCTCTTCTAGTTATTGACAACGTTTGTCTTTGTGTCATGAATTCCTACAGCCGTTATGTGGCCCGCTGTCAACCTCTGTATGTTTTGAATTCAATATGCCCAGTGAGTGTCACATTCTACAAGCCTTCTTTCCTTATGTATTCAAGGAATTTCAGTCGTTTGTTTTAATGTTGATTATACATGTCACCTTCTAGTTATATGAAGAATTAGAACGAAAATACGGAAACTGAAGTGGCCAAAAGCAGCCCTCGAAACCGCAATACGACAGACTCTTGAATGATCCGAATCTGAAAGAGAAATATATGAACAGCCTGAGAAACGGATAGGAGGGAAAAAAGGGTTATGGAAACTTAGTGACATCAGCAAACGAGATCATCCCAAAGGAAAATAGACTTAGAAGAAAAAGATGAATAGATGACTGATGAGAGTCTGGGCATGATTAACATGAGACAAAAAAAAATATTGCGAAGTCACGGAAGAGAATAATACAAAGAAATAATGAACAGTTGAAGACAGGCTAAAGAAGAATATCTCAAAGAAAAATGTGCAGAAATAGAAAGAATGTGCATCACAGATAAAACAGATCAAAATAAGAGAACTAGGAGGACCAAAGATATGCTCATGAACAGGATGCATAAAATCCAAGAACGGAACGATGATACTAAAGAAAGAAAAAATATTTCAGAGATGGAAGGAATATATCTCAGGAGTCTTCCAGAACAAAAACAAAACAACAGACAATACACAAAAATAGAGAAGGACGGAAAATATATTAAAAAAAAAACAAAAACGAAATGAAATCACTGACCAAATGGAACAGAAAAAAAGCAGCAGGACCAGCCGGATTCATAATAGAAATACTGACATCCTAACATGATTTCGTTATAGACAAAATTACTGGAATAATAAATTAAATCTACAACCTTGATATATGTCGGAAGGATATTAGAAAAATCATGAACTTATACTTGCAGAAAATCACCAGAATACGTAGAGAGAGTGGGTTCAGCAGATATACAAAAATAGAAAAGTGTGTTTTCTCATCGGATTTATTCAACCTATACTGAGAAGCAATTATGGGAGAATTAGATGTCCTAACAGGATTCAGTATTTGCGGTTACAATATTAACAACATATGCAGATAACTTGGAAGGAAAACTACAAAAGCTCCTATAGAAAATAGTGAAGGAAAGCTAGGCGAAAGGAGTAAATATAAACTGCGAGAAGACAGAATATATGGTTATTATTAAACGGTGGGCCCAAGATGCAAATTACAAACCAGAGATAACGAAATCAACCAAACCTAGAAATTAAAAAAAAACTGGAAAGTGATCTAACAGTGGACGGAAAATACGACACCTGAAATCTGAAGGCGCATTGGGATAGGCGAAGATGCATTTCGAAAACTAAGTAAAGTATTAAGAAATAGAAAGATTTTATTAGAAACAAAGATAAATATATCAAGCTGTTACGTGATATCTGTCTTACATCATGGCAGTGAATGCTGGAAGAGTTCTTTTCGTGGAGGCTTTAGAGAAAATGGAAACAAAAACGAAAGTTATAAATAAATCAGAAAGAGACAGTTGAAATTTCTAGGACGCATAATGAGGAAAGATGGCTTGGAAAATCTGTTACTAACAAGACGGATTGAAGGCAAGAGGGCAGAGGAAAACTACTCATAACATACTTGACGAGCTTGAGAAAATGGCTGGCGGAACGAATTTCGAAACAACAAAAATACAGAATTCATTTAGAGCTACAAAGCCCTGGAAATTGTGGAGAGCCATGATCGCGTACATTGTGAAGTGACATCGCACATAAAGAGAGATAGAAGATAAAGAAATTAAACGTAGAATACGATGCTCAAGAGGCAGTTTGTTCTGTCACCGTAAGTTGCTGCAAAATCAAAACATGAACTCAAAAAATCGGGTCATGTTCTTAAATATGGCCGTCATGCTTTCTAAGATCAATGGTTAAAATAGTTTTGACCGAATTTTTCGTCTAGGTTTTAACGAAGACCATCCTTATTTGAACCTCAGGTGCTATTGACCCCTTCCCCGCAAAAAAAAAAAAAAATGTACCGAATAATAGAAAAAAAAAACACCACTTTAAGGATTTTTAACAATAAAAACAAATAAACGGATATCACATGATATTTTTTAAGCCTATCCCCTCAAGCAAGTGGGTGTACCACTAGCATGCAAGGGGTGACAGAGAGTGAGACCAAGAGTAAACAGGGGTGTTTGGGGAAAAGAAAAAGAGAATGACGATAAGATTAAGGCATCAGAAGATGTCGATTGGCATTACTTTAGAATATTTGAAGTATATAGCTATCATTGAATCAATTAAGAGGAAGGGAACTCCACTGTCGGGAAGTGTGAGATAAGAAGCTTTTAAAGTCAAAGAGACGGCTACATTTAACCGTTTCGACAGTGAATGGGTGGTACCGAGATGACAGCCTAGTATCGCGTTTAAATTCAAGCAGTTTTAGAACGAGTGAAAGTAGCTATGAAAATATTTGTAGAAAAGACAGATGGAAGCCATATCATGTCTGTGAGGAAGTGAATGTAGACGAGATGTCAGATCAGGACTTATCACATTTCATATCCGTATCTGTATCTCAAAGAGAAATATAATGACATATAGATGCTAACGTTTCCCATTGCTACAAAAAAAAAAATAACACCCATCACTAAGGGAAAGAAGGAAAACAGCTACTGGGATTGTAAAAACTTATTTCCTGAAAAATTGTTAAGGAAGGATTTTGGAAATTTTAACTTACTCAGTACCGACTACTAGACCAATGAATGTCGAATGTTTCCTTATTAAGAAACAGCTAATATTACCAGTATTATTTGATGGTACTGTAAAAAGGAAAATGACCTAAAGTTTGATTATATCAATAGCAATGTATAAGAGATTAAATTCCGTTTTTAACTATTTAAAATAATTCAGGTCCTCGCTAAGACCTAGCGGATGTTTCATCAAAATCATTTTAACGATTGATCTGAGATTTTTAATGATGTTTAAAATAGCTGAAACAATATTTCAGGCTATTTTATTTTATCAATTTGATTTCATCTTGCAACCTCCCGTATTTGACCTGTTACCCAGAGAAAAAAAAAAGAAAATAAACTTTCGAACGCAACTGCATCTCTGTTAGCGACATTATTATTCTCAATTTTGATCAAGAAATTCGCTCAGGCTTTCAAAGGTCACGATTTGTAATTAGAAACTATAATTCTATAATTCTAAAAGGAAAAAAAAAGAAGAGATGGAGTTTAAAATTTATTTGTAAAGCAAATGTTAATCACACACATACACACACAAAAACATATACTGGTTGTAACAGAAAATAGCCCAAATCGTGTTAAAACAGCATAATTGTCCAATTGTTACATTAAAAGCGTTGTATCTTAGAAATGATTAAAGATATCTTACTGAAATTTTCATAGTTTTTATACCATTATTGAACTCTACTTTGAGGAATAAGAAGGAATAAATATTCCCCAGATTATGAGAAGAATCGTGATGAAATCGATCATAAACGAAATTGACACCTTCATCATTAATTAATCATAGCTAAAATAAAGATCATATATATATATATATATATATATATATATATATATATATATATATATAGATAACTAGACTCGTTTCGAAAAACCCTCGAATTTTTGATTTGCTAATCAAATCAATCTCGAGGAAAAAAAAGGTTTTCAAAAAAGAAAGAGCTACAAACATGGACTTCTGCCGACAAAAAAATCGCACAGATGCAGGTCTGAAGCCCAAAGAAAAAACCCCGATACGAGTAACAACTAACTAACAAAAGTGCTCAATACAACCGTAGAGCAGACCTAGATACACCTAGTGAGCCAGACAAACCTACCTGGGTTTCACCTAAACGGATCGTCAGGGAAAGTTTGGCTCCGTTTAGGTGAAACCTAGGTTGGTTTGTCTGGCTCACTAGGTGTATCTATATATATATATATATATATATATATATATATATATATATATATTCCAACTAACTTCTGTCCTGGTGTAACAAAAGTGCCTTACAGGTTTCACGATTTCATTTTCAAGTCTTTTTTAGCTGTCCTTTGAACTGTTATAGCTGAAACTCCTCTCTTAGTGGCAAGTATCATATGGATCTAGTTTGATCTTTTCTAGTTGATCTCTTTAACATTAAGTTGAAATGATGATCCCTCTTCATTATGATTCCTCTCTACTGTTCCCTCTTTCTTCAAACGTATTCACCGTCTCTTCTTAAGTGGACATTCAAAATGGAAGCCAACGAGTGAATGCTTCTGCCATTACTGAAAACCTCAATGACCTTTTTTTCTCTCACTATTGCGCATTTGAAAATAGATTGGGTTTGAGACGAAACAATTTTAACCTGTTCTTTTTCTAGTTGAATAGCTCAAACTGTTTTTCAGTGATTCTTTCGATAAATGGTTTCAAGATGGGTAAAACATAGAAAAAGTAACTCAATTAGTTTAGTGGTGTTTTAGCTATTAAATATTTTGTGGGATGGACAGTTATGCTGTTACACGATTTGGGCAATTTTGCTGTTACACCCGGCATATTGGCAGTGTGTTTGTTTCTCGCATTAGCTTGAAATAATGCTTTGTGAAAATTTATAAAATTAATATTCCATTGTCATAAACCAATTTTACTGAACTGGTATCTTCTTGACCGTAATATTATCGGTTATTTGATGATTGTACCTTCTTTATTCATGTGACTGTTGTCGTAGATTAAAAAAATGGGGACTATAACGATTGAAATGAGGATACGGGTTCGAATAAAACAATACGCATTAAAGATAGTAATTACCTAAATATTCATTCTCAATAATTACAGATGAACGAAGGGCCATGTGCATTTTATAACGTTCAGGTAAAATGACCTTCGTTTTTTCTTTCTTTGAGTGGCAGATGTTTCGCTGTATTTTCTGCATTGAAGGAAGTAATCATGCAACACTTTCTGGATGCATGAGATAAGACCACGTTTAACGAAGCGGCAGGAAAAAAATATTCTAATTCAATGTTAACAGAATTAAAACTCGAAAATAAGCTGCCTGCTGATGTGGTTATTGAGGCAGTATTAAATCCGCTTATTTTTATACAGGCACTCACATGCGCATTCGCACGCGCACACAGATTTACCTATACTTGTTTCTTATATACAAGAACTTCTCGGTCGTTGTCCGCCCTGGCCTTGCCCTTGTATCTATCGTCTATATATAAAATTCTGTGACTTCCGTCAGTCCTTCACACCCTCTAAAATAGCAATAAAATGGAAGATCGAAAACAAATTTTGAGGAGAGTGCAAACAGGTAAGGGAGTACAAAGTACAGTTGCTTTTACTAGGGTGGAAATCTTAGTAAAATTTATTTCCATTATTATGTTTTTAAATTAAAAGTTTTATTATTTAGCATACAAAATACTCCCTCTTTTTTAAAAACAGTATAATGATTAAAATAAAAAAAATGTATTTAATAAAAAAAGTATTTAATAAAAATGCAATATATTTTTTGCATATTTTTTGCATGTTTTTAAACAACAATCCAGTTTTTAGTTCTCCCTGCATTTGCTTTAACTATAAACATATAAGGCCAAACAGTTAAAATAGGCTGAAATATTTACGCATGGCCAGTTGTTTGGTGCATCCTCAAGAGTAAGAAATATTAAGACTTTATTCTTTTCTGTTAAAAAGGAAATGTTTATCAGGAGATGCTTTAACATTGAATTAAATTAAAGACATTATTAAACCGCGAAGTAGGTTTTTTGTCAAAGCATTTTTCCAAACGAATTACCTTATTCAAATTTCATCGATTATTTTGGGAAATTGAAAGAAACGTAGACTTTGCAATTCTCAAAAAAATGTCAGCGATAACATCGAAATACTAAATAGACTGAGGATTTCAACAATATTAAATACGCCTTAGCGTGTTGCAAACTATTGTAACATTTAATGCACTTTCAATGGGATTTCAAACTGAATCTTTTATTTAGTTGACACGACTAGACTGTCATCATTCTGCTGCCCATATTTTAAGTACAACAACCTTGATGAATGGAATTTGAACACGATCTGATACTAAACAATGATGAGAAGCACAGAGCAAAGTTCAGCCGAGCTGGTCAGAATCACCTAAACTCACAGCTGCAAGCTTGTTTTGCTAGCGTGGATTAGAATCGTAAGATATCTAATCAATCGATCCACTCTCGCAAACCAGAACGTAAATTTCACCTATTCGACGAGAGGTTTCGTGAGCCACACGACATACTGACTGGGAATATGTGATGAAGTTCCGTGATGGAATAATACGTAACGTCATACATGAGAGATTTGTGTGCCGTGATATTCATTCGGCTGCGGGTGTTACAATTGGTACAATGACATCATTGCGAGTATTCATGTGTGTAAATTCAATAGTATAATATAGTAAATTTCTCTTCTCGGTACTGCAATTATTCGTGTATAACATGAACGAGTTCCATGATTCTAAGCTTATAACTTAGGAGGGTGTGTTATACAAGAACATTAATCTGTTTTGATTAGAAGCCAAACTGCAAATCAGTTTGGTTTCCTGTTCATGGCGAATCGTAGTTGAAGTCACAAATAAATATGCTGAGTAGAACTTAATGATTAACTTAGTGTACAACCAGAATCATATATGGTTTTGAATTCAGAGCTGTCCTGCACCTATTGTGAATGCCAATCACAGCGAAGGAGGCCAGTTTTCATAATATTCAACGTATATCTTGGGGAGGCTGGAGATAATAGTTGATTAGTATATTTCCCAAGAGTATTTATACAAAAAGTAAATATGACGAACCCGAACGGAATTTGAACTCATCTCACCGTTTTCTGGTTCAGAGCCATTAGTCATTAACCACTTCCTCGCCATTTATTTTTGTAAAAACGTTTTATTTAACAGACGAATTGGTTTATTTGTTGTTCAAATAGTAACTAAGAAAATGAAGCAGCTTGAAGTACTCGAGCAATAGGTAACATGTTTACCAGATGTATGAGTTGACAACTGGACTTGTTTCAAGCTCGAAAGGGCATAAAAAGATCAAGCTCAACGCATAAACACGTGTGTAGCTGTTTAACGTTATGTCGTGGACGTGTTTATTCGTTCCTGTCGGAAACAAACAATTTCGGTTAAAACGTACATATACGTCTATGCGAGAACAAATTATTAAAATTTTCTGCCTCGTGCGTCGTCATACTCTTGGTTAGATGAGTGAAAGTCAAATACACTTGTGATCTACACCACTAATATATAACAAAGAGTAGAAATAACTAAAGAAACATTGCCGTTGTCTTTTAAAAGGTATTCACCTCCATCTGAAATATTTTTTAGTCTACATGACAATCACATCTGTTTTGTGAGCATAGATGTTTTCCTTATTCTTGCTGTCGTTTCGTCATCATTTATTACTTTCTCCAAAAGGATGTTATATTGACTACAGTCCAGAACATTCGTCATCCGAAATGATATTTTCATGAACTCTCTACCATGCTTCCAATATCCAAGTATATATAATGGAAATATTTTTTCAGCAAATGCGCCCTGTCGAAGTAAAATACGCCACTCTGCCTTTCGCTGGTTCTGTTTGATACGGACAAGTATCCACCCTGAACTCTTCAAGTGAAGAGCTCGTTTACCTCTATCCCTCTATTACATTTATACCATGTAAATCATTCACCAATCAGTTTAACAGCAATCCTCAGCATTGATTGGCTCTTAAGCCTAGTATTGGGTGAACTTTATTATATAAAAACCAACTTGACCTTTACCGGCGGCAAAACGGTTGTCATCTCATCATTGTTTTGTGTTTTCAAAATGGAATGTAACATATACGATCTGTTAACATTATTGGATTCGAACGGGATAAAATTTTGAACAAATGCTAAATTTAGACTATAATTAGCCGCCAGATATAGGAAGTAAACAGATTTTTTTTCTACAGGATGCACAACAAAATATAGTTATTAAATTTAAATATAAATAACTTTAAATATAAATAAAAATATAAATATAATATTGACACCAATCAAAAGATTATATTTAGATTTATATAAAAATATGATATAAATATAATATAAATATAAATAACATTATTATTAAATTATTAAATTTTTATTGTTAAATAAATTATTATTAAATTTATTAACGTTAAATATAAATAACTTTAAACGTAAATATAATATAAAGATAAATAACTTTAAATATAAAATTTACTGGATTCGATCCCGATAACATTTTGAACAAATGTTAAATTTAGATTATAATTAGCTGCCAGATATAGGAAGTAAACAGACTTTTTCTACAGGGTGGCCCACCAAATACTAGCAAATTTCATATAGTTTTTTAATTGTTAGAATGTTTGTTACAGTTATTTGAAACAAAATCAAAGGATGGAAATATAGTACAGTGTAACCCGGATATAAGAGAGTTGTCGGGACCGGAGAAGAAGTCTCTTATATCCGGGTTTCTCTCTATCCGTGTTTGGTCTATTTTATATATATTAACACAGGCTCTAATTTGGGACCAGAGAAAATCTATCTTATATCCGGGTTCTCTTATATCCGGGTTTCTCTTATATCAGGGTCTCTTATATCCGGGTTACACTGTAGCTGAAAACTGAACAGAAACACAAACTTTAGATATGGTATTCAAATGAAAGAACTCTGACAAAATTTCTTTTCTATTCTCTAATAAGGATGTTTTTTTTTTAAGAGAAAAATCACCTCACGTTAAAAATTTGATAACTGCGTCATCCTGAAACAACAAATGGCAACAAATGGTTAAAGAAATTATATGTTAGTAAATTCTTTTAGTTCATTCATATTGTAAAATATATAACTATTTTTTATATGTTAGTTAAATTATTCATCATATAGTAAATCTAAATTTTCCTGTTTTTTTTTGTTTTGTTTTTTGTGGGGCAACCTCTAGAATTCCCTTGCACAAAGTTAAGGCTGCCTATTATACCCAATTTTTTTTTTATCGTATTGTTATTAAAAAAAAATCAGAGTCAAAAACGAGTCGACACTAATAGCTTTTGAAATATGGTAATTGTTTGGGCTCCCATACAAATCTCCACCAATCATGACATTCCTTGGTCCAATATATTTACAGTTTTACCCCGTATTTTGAACATAATTTGTGATTTGTCTCTTGTTTTCCTGTTTAGAATTGAGTGTTTAACTTCCATGTAAATTCTTCTCATTCATTTTCACTCCCAGTAGACACGTGCGTCATAGAGGCATTATCTCTTTGCTTCGGGCAAAAGAATTAAAATAAATAAATAAATAAAAGAACGCTACTTTGAAAGAAATAAATATTTTTCAGTTCTTCAAATGTAGTTGTGCATTGCGAGTTTTGGATACAGACACCTTTTAATTTACGACGCCGGCACTTTTAACTTTGAACTTCCGAAACTGACTCATAACCTTTGGAATTACTATCCCGGATATTTTATTCCTGGATCTGAAACTCTGCATTACTATTTTTCTTACGAAACTGAATAAAACTGCTTTCAAACCTATCAAATGTGAATTTTATTTATCAATAACAAAGACATAATGTTGTGTAGGAAACCTACCACCCCTCTTGAAGATGAACTTGTCTACAAACAAAGACGTTAAATAGTGACATGTCAAAAGACAGACAGAGTCGGAGAAGTTCTTGGCTGAGTTAGTTATAGACTACTCAGGCGATTTCTGTACCTACTTACCAACCGAATAAACCCCCTTTTATTGTTACGTGTTATTTGGCGTTTGTCTTATTAACCCCAAATTAACATCATAACACATAATTACAAAGAAAGACATGAGCCCATAATAAACTTACATTTGAAAAAATGAAGCATTCTAGAAGGAAAACAAAAGTGACATTTAATTCTAAATTAAGCTTGGAAACTGAAAGTGAAATGTAGCAGGTTTCAACCTTCTTCGAATAAAACAAAACAACCATACTATATTTTTATTACCAAGGTGTTCAGAGTGTTGATTTACGTTGGAAACGATCACAGAAATTGCCATTTTTTCAGAATGGCAATGAAAAAAACAGCATTCAGTAAAAGTGAAGATCGAATTGCTAAGTCAGGATCATTTTTTATCGCGGGTTCCTTACACAACCGGCTCTGCATTTGAAGAATTTTGTTAATAAGATCACTATACGTAGCGGCAAAATCTTAAAAGTAAGAATAGACCCCTTTAGTACTAGCAGGTTTGCTTATCGCCATGTAGTCAGTTCCATTCACGGAAAATTAACAATCATTTCACAGAGGAGTATTGTCATTGCCAATAACGATTATGTTCTTGACAAATGTATTTAATTTTTATTTATATTCTTCACCAGAATAGCAACTTTATGCACTTTCTCCTTCTCTAAAACACACACACACACACACACACACATATATATATATATATCTTATATATATATATATATATATATATATATATATATATATATAAAGATATATATAACCATAAAATAGACTGCTCACAATGCACCACTGACCCCATATATAAATAGCCAAGAAAAAAGCGTCTAGCATGAAACAGCCTGTCACCTCTAAGTGTTGATTTCAATGTTCACTTTTATATATATATATATATATATATATATATATATATATATATATATATATATATATATAGTAAATTTGAAAGACTGTTTTTTAGAAGTCAAAATTGCTGGCTTTTAAGTACTTTGTTAGTAAGGAGGAATTTAATCCAATCGGGCCTTATGATAGGGAGTTTAATGTCAAATAAATAGATCGATCGTTAATAGAATTAATATGAAAAAGTAATTAACCTTAACTCATCTTTATTTCGAAGTTTCTTGGCTACATAGCTGTAATCTCTCGTCAAAACAGAATTAAACCCGCTGATATTTCTTGATTCATTCGTAATTTTATTGTGGTGTCAGTGTGTTATTTTCGATTTTGCTTGATGGGTGTTATTTGTTTGTTGATATCACTTCCTCTTCCGTCATTTTTCTTTTTTCTTTTTCTTTTTCTTTTCTTTTATTCTTTCCTCGCCTTCTCCGTTGATCTCTGATTTATTGCCATTATTTTGGCCATTTAATTTAAGTTATGGTTGGATTTTTGTGTGTGCATATATGTTTGTGCGGGTGTGTGTTTATGTGCATACTTATATATGTGCACGAATGTACGCATACATATATACAAACAAGCACGCACACATTCACCCGCAGGTGCATGTTTGTGTGTTCGTGCATGCGCGTTTAATTTATTTATATTTAGTGTTTGTAAGATTTGCGTTTTATAAAATGTGTAGTTGTGGTAACTTGTTTATGATTTGTGTAGTTGGTTATTAAATTTGTTGATGCTTTGATTGTTGTGTAGAGTTTGTATGTCTTTTTCGTTTTGTAAGGGGTGTAGATATGGTGATTTGTATGTTGGTTTTGTGTGCATTTTGTATGGATATTATTTTGATGGTTAATATTTATTATTATGGTGTTTATTTTTCTGGGTTGATTGTGTTTGTTATTATAATGGATTAGATATTAGTTATGGTGGTCTGTGTTTGTAATGAGGTTGCGTTTTGTGTTTTATTTCTTTCTTTACTTTTTGTAGGGAAGGAGATGTTTATTTAAATGTCTGCATTTGCCATTATTCCATTCCTCTTGTTCAATAAGTTTTTTGATTCTTAAAGGTGATGATTGTTATTTCTTCCTCAAGAAATATTTTCTGCTGTTTCTACTATGCGGGCTGATGTTTTTACAATTTCCTATTTAATGTTGGTAATAATGTTATTTTGCATGTGGCTCTATATGTTATATTGTGTTTTTTTTTTTTTGTATTATTAAATGAGACCTGATGATTATTAAATCTTTTTTAAGTTGTTTCTGTATCTCCTATTTAAGTTTTTCTTCCCGCGTTTGTGTTGTTTGTTACAGTCGCTGTATACATGTTGATATTCAGGTATTTCTCCTTAAGTGGGCAATTGTTTTATTTCGACAATTGCATTTGTAGTTGCATTTTTTCTGATTTCTGTTGTAGTTATTATTTTCTTTGTTGAGTATTTTTAGTGTGTTTGGTTAATATGTTTTTATGTTATGCATGCAGCTATAACTTATTTTTACTGTATTTTTGTTGATGATTTTTATAGTTTATTGAGTTTAAGGAGATGTTTTTTCAGTTATTTACAAGAATATTTTTCTTATTGTATTATTGTAAGGTGGGTTGAACCAGATTATGTTTCTTTTTCTATTGTGTTTTTAGGTTTGTTTTCATTTGTTTATTCTTGTTCGGATAAACGCCTTTTCTTAATGCTGTTTCATTTGTTTCTTTTATGGTTTTCGTTGAATATTTTATGTTGTTGGAATTTGTTTATATTCTTTAGTTTATGGATATGGGTATGTGCTTTAATACGTTAGGAGTCTGGTTGTAGATTTGTTGATGTATATAGGGTTTCTGTATTGTTTGTATGTGTTGTTGTTTAGATTACACGTTATATCTAACAAGTTTACTATTTTTAGGTCACAAATTGTCTATTTTAATTCCAAATGTGTTGAAGATTTCTGTGATCGGTTTACTTATTTTTTATGCAGTTCCGCCGTTGCAATCACCCTGTGTAAGTCTATGTCTTTTAGATGAATGCTATGTGAAAATTTATTGATGTTTATGCCTATCAGTTGGCACATTTCTGAACGGTGTCTTTGTTTAAGTTGGTGAATGCTGCCATAATCCGTTCCTTCCTTTCATTTTTGGTGTTAACATAGAGTTTTGTCGGTGTCTCGGTCAAGGTCCTAAAAGTCTTGGTAGTTGGGAGGACAGATATAATGGATGATGTGGTCCTTTTCCCTATTTCTGAGATGGGTGCAGTGTTCTTGTGACAGACAAGACTATTCTAACAGCCAGTTCTTTTTATAATCAGAACGATCCAGATTGAGTCCCTTTGAGTGTGAGGCCCTTATCAACACCTTCAGAACGATCAGATTGGGTTTCAGACTAACCTTCGTAATCACCGCCATCAGACTAATCCAACCCTTTTGTTATCCCCTACTCTGTCCACAGATTGAAACCCAAACACGCTGAAATGTCCGTGTTTGAGCTTCAGGCGCAAATGCCAAGCAGTACAGCAGACTGTTTCTAAATGTCTGGCGGAGTGAATTGAGTCATGGTGCTCTTTTTCTCATCGATGGTGCCCAACTGACCCTACTATAGATTGCAGTCGACAACATCAGAAACAAACAACAAATAGTGAGTTCGATCCTCAATGGGTGCTCCGTACATTTCGCTATATATATTGGCACAGAGATAATTATATATTTATACACTGACAACATAGGGGGAAAAACAGTTCAAATCATTGGGTTACTTGAAGAGATGAATCTATCTTCATTTACATACCAAATCCTTTCTAGACGTGGACGTACAGAGCTCTTCACAGTTTCCTTTATCATGTTGCAATGAAATTAATACCGATAAGGCGATGCTTATTTCGCATTTAGGAAAAACATGATTCCATTTTTCTCCCTAAGCGGTAATTAAGATTGAATTCTATAGTTTTGTTAAGTCAACTCTGAATTCAAAATCACGCATAAGCAACACGAAACAATTCCTCTAAGTATATTCATGGCAATTCACAAATATTAAAGAAAAGGTAAGCTCTGGAGAAGTTGTCTGATGACGTTGGGAATTTGCCCACCGGTTTCCAAATAGATTCAAATCTCAATTGTTGTTTTTTAATCTTCCATTCATGCTGGTTAAAAACCTGAGCTTCATCCCGATTAAGGAAAATCGATAACCTTCAGATAAAAAAAAAATCATTGTTAACAAATGCTCGGACAATGCTTCATTTACTTAAGGCCATTAATTTAATACTTAAATGCATGATTTGTTGAAAGTTCAATATTAAAGAATCGAGGAACCGATTTTAATGATTTATGAGTAAAAATTATAACCTTAGTCACGATTAAGAGAGGCATGCAATTTTATTTTCTTTTTAAATTAGGTTTCAAAATATCTCTTTTTTTGTTTCGCCAAACTGCCAAATGATTGCAAAGCGCATGCGCAATTTATTGGCACATGCGCATTGATTTACATGGCTGCTCATTTGGTATGAAACAATAACCACATTATTTTTATATATTCAATACAAACCAGCTAATTGGAAAGCAATCCGTTATTTTTTTTTTCTAAAACTGTGTCAGTTTTTTTAATCATTTATTTATCGAAACAATTTAAACAATTAAACTGACAGACCTGCTGTCTCTGGTGAAATTATGAAGGTCATTAAATGAAACAGTCGAAGAAGTTATATGCGTTTGCGAATGGTTTTATTTCACAATCATTTTATTTATGAAAGAAACTTGGGGAAAATGCCTAATATATAATCTCAACGTCTATTCTACAGGGGAAATTAACTAATATTTAAGGACTATATATGTATACGAATAAGACTCAAACCTCTCAATCATTTGGTTACCGAATAAATAAGCGATATTATAATAAACATAAAATTTAATAGTTATCTTCCCTTAACTAATTTATAATGGTTTGACTACTCACCCATCATTTCGGTCTAAAGCAATCATCTTCTTCTTCTTCTTCTTCGTCTTCTTCTTCTTCTTCTTCTTCTTCTTCTTCTATATGGTGTCCCCATTCAAGGCAGGGCGATCATGGCTCTTCACATCTTTCTATTCCTTCTGACCCTTAACAGCGTTTCTTCTACTGCAGAAACCCCCAACTCGTTTTGTCATCCATTCACAAGCTCGTCAGGTAGGGGGCCAGGTGTCTTCCCTATGTCACTTTCACTCGATGTACCCTCTATGGGTGTTTTTTTTTTCAAAGTTTCCCAATTCCTCCATCCTGATTAATTTTTCAATAAATTTTAACCGTCTCTTTCTGATTCCGCGTATAAATGTTCTTTTTTATTACTATTCCCTTTAAGACATTCTCATTACTCACTCACTCCGTCCATGGAATTCTCAGTATCCTCCTGTAGAACATCGTTTCTGTTGCCTCCAGTTTTCTCTGCATCTGTTGCCATATTGTCATACATGAGGAATGATAGTGATAGTCCAAGACTGTTTTTATTTCTAACGAAATTTTCCTTTTTCTTAATATTCTGCTTAGATTTCAGAAGGCACTTTTACTATTCTGTTTTGGAATTTTTGGGTGGGAGTGAGCCAGCCAAAATGAGCTGCCTCCTTTTATAGTTTACCGATAGAAGGGTTAACCAATCAGAAGGCACAAAATATTCAATGCGACGTATATAAAGGCGGCCATGGTTTTTCCCGAATATTCACTGGTAGCCTTTGATATCGAAGACTGAAGAATTGCAGAAAGGATGCTGCTGCTGCTACTGCTGCTGGTAGTATTGGCGAAATAGGCAGATTCAGTAGAGTGCCTGACTCGTGAGTATTAAACATTAACCTTATTTCATTGAACAGATTACGTACTGCACTGTATTCTATATCCTTAGGCTATAGTGAACATGGTTAACATTTTGATGCACTTTTTAAGAATTCCGTGTCATACTTTCTTACCTCTATTGAAACACTTCCCATAAAGTGACTTTGATGCTGATATATCAACAATTTAATTAGGATCTTAGGCTTATTTTCTTGCTTACAAGCGTATATTCAGTCTTCTTTTAATTGAGAGTTAGTTTTTGCTTCGTTCTTTCCTTTACTAGATTCTTCCAAGAGATCCTGCGGTCTTCCTTTCAGTGTATTACTGATAATGTTATTGAAAGCAACATCTGTATGAAAATTTCTTGATATTTTTTTCCCATTTCTAACTGTTTAGATTGTGTAATTCTTCTTTCGCTAATCCAGCGCCTTTTCGGGTTTCCGTATCGCATTTTACATCCTCCGTGAAAACACTTCCCAGATATTGAAGCTACTTCGGATTCACTCGAGTTGATTGATACAAGAGGTGCTAAAATAGTATTAGATCATCATAAACTCAGTTGGATATCGGTTGTGGATGACCTTTGACTTCACTTACATTGCATCAGAGAGTGAGCGAAAGTCAGAATTGGTGATGGCATAAAGAGGAAATGGCTAAAATAAACAGGACGTAGAGGAGTCCTGAGCCTTGAATAAACACGGCGGAAAGGTGTATTGAGCGGAAGGAAATGCGTACTTGCGTGGGCGCAAGCCGGAAATTGCGTAGGCATATGGCTGGAAAAGACATGGCCACAAGAAGTTTCATAAGCGACATACCGGAAGAAGGCGTAACCATGTTATAAAAACGGTCCATCTCTTGGCCTGCCAGGGAGGCTGGATAAAGTTTCACCGAAGATATTGTCTCCGTCAATTCCTGTTTTGTACAATCCCAACCTCTCTGATTTTACCTCACTCTATCCAATCGTGGCAACTCGAACAATAATACTATTCATATATTTTTATATATATAGGTGTTCATCGGCTTATTTGAGTTCAGCAGCAACATACAACATCAGTAGTTCTATGAAGAATATTCCGAAGAGCGTGTCAGTCCGTGTTCTTTTAAGCATGACCTCATAAAATAATTGTTACATACGTTCTAGAGGCTTGCCTTTCATAATATTTCTATGTCCATTTTTCTTCTCTGTTGTATTTTGTTGTTTAATCTCAACTCAGTGTTTTATTAGGTTTTAGAATCAAATCTATTCATGATTTAAAGTATTACAACAAAGTTTAAATCAGTCAAACTAGGATTAACTATACATTGCTGCCATCAAGTGAAAACGTTATTTATGCCTTTATAATAAACTTTTAAGGTTGGGATGGTAATAAAGTTTTGCAAAGAAATGCCTTTTGGCTTAAAAAAGTGTCAAGAAGCTTGAAAAAATGGGAGTGGGCGCGAGAGCAGGAGATGGTGATGGATGTCGCAATGTCTTGTATCGCAATTCGGTGATCTGAAGTGTTATCTAAGACCCGTATCCACACTGGAGAAGTTCAGCAACCAGTACTGTCCGATCACACGATCACAAGTCGATCCTTCACCACATGCTCTGTTAATATGGACAGCAGTTTGAAGAGCATTATGGCCAAGCTTGACCATATGCAAAATAGATTCACACAGCTCTTCTTTTGTATTTTCTAGATGACGAATATATATTTTATTTTAAATTTCCATTCCGACCGACACTGTTACACCTAAACATGATGCTGTTTTTGCTTCATTCTAATTGAACGCTTTTTCAGTTCGACCATCTGGGTATGGCTGCTAGTTAGAAATAAAGAAAGGAATAATGAACATTCTTTTGAATCGTTACACCCAAAAACAAGGCGCGAATGCCAATACGACGCAGGAGGAGACAGAGAGTAAAAGAGAGTGTGAAGTCTTTAGTGGAGAGGATTGAGCAAAGGACAAATAAGGAAAATCGTTGAAGAACACAGAAGATGGCGATTGACGTTACATTTAAATAATGACGATGGCAGTTTGTCAAGGAAGCAAGATTTCGAGAAGTGCGAGAAAAGAGACTGTTAGAGTAGAAGTTGCTGTTACATCTGCTTAGTTCAGTAGTAAAACTGTGAGGCCTAGTTGCCGATCTAGTAGCAGGCTTAACTTCATAAAGTTGGAGCACCAGGATAAAAAAGGTGATCAGAAGAGTCGTCATAAAAAATATTTGTAAAATCCTGAGAGGAAAGTCACGTCAAGTCGGCGAGAATGTGACTGAAGTCAAAATGCTTGTTCATGGTCGATTACATGAAAGATCTTCTTTGAATTTTGTCAAGAAACTCGGAATATACAAGATTAGCAACATACCAGATTTGTCGAGAGGAATCATTTCACTGATGAATGGTAGATTTATTCATTTTCTAGTATGACAAACTGAAACAACATTTCTTGCAGCAGACGCAGTAACCGACACGATATAGTCACTCCACTTCATTTTAGTAGAAAAAATGAGGCTAAGAAGTCGTAGAGTGTTGGTCACCTGGAGTCTGTCTGTTTAATTTTTTTTCCCAATTTCCGAATATGAGTTTGTTTATTAAATCACGTATCTTTCACTAGAGGAGACGGCATCTTTAAGCGTTATTTCTCTGACCCCCCCCCCACTAAGGGAGGATAAGACACATGGTCGTTTTATATGAGAGGGTGTCCATACATAAAAATATGCATACCGGCCAATGACAAAAATTGCCTAGTCGACGCAGCCTCTGTGACGCTGGTATCGATATTACACCAACCCAACATCTGCTCTGCCACAGGGGTCGAATCCCTATGAAGTCTGACTCTCCGCATATCCAAATTAACGGGTGAAAAGATAGTATATTGAATGGTCTATGAAATATTAAAAATAAGAAAGAATCATTTTTTTTGACGTGGTGTCAATCACCTAAACTGTTACACATGTTATAAATAAAAATAAAAAATCAATTATTAATTATCGGTTTATAAATATGCATTATTAATTATGATCAATTACAGCCCACCTTTTAATTTTGGGGACTAAATGATCGCTTATTCAACATGTACACATTAGATGGGGAAACGAACGTCAAGTCGGAGACAATGATTCAATAAAATAGAGATTACTCCATTACTGCCGGCCGTAAAATCAAGTATTAATTGTCAAAATAAAAATAAATGTCCGGCATTAATTACTGATTCCTAAAACTCTTCGATATTAAATACAGGTTCCGGTATTAATTAGAACTTTTTTTTTTATCATAATAAACTCCTACGCATCGTCTTCGTAAATTGTTAAGAGGACGTTGTCTTCAAAGAGTACAAAAACATAAAGAATTTTCGATTGGGAACAAAATTTATATTAACAAGAAGTTACTGCATTATTTTTTCATATTCTCCACCTTATAAATAAAACATACTAGGTCTGATCAAAAAGTATCGGGACTAGTGTTCTAAAAAGAAAATTGCAAAACGTATCAAATCAGCATTTCATCATCTTCGAAGAAGTCAACTTTTGTCGCCAAATACGTGTTGCCAGACCTGGGAAAAGTTTTTCTTCGCTAAAAACTGCTACATAAGCCGTGACCACAGATAAAACCACTGTGATGTTGTGAGACGCCCACACACTACACACTTTCCTTCCTAGCATTGCTATAAACTAAAGTTAGTCCGGAGGTTTTCACCTATTGAACATGCGCGACAGTGTTCGAAATCAATCTGTGCTAAGTGTCTTCACATTACGTAATTTAGTTTCGTTATCATAGCAGCAGACCAGATGCAAGGATTGAACTCAAAGCCACTAGATGACAGTAACAAATGTATAACCAACTTTTATATCCACTAGATGACCGCCACGAAGGATCTGCTAGTGACACACCAATTCATCAGTAACAAAAAATAACTGACATCACAGTGACAAGATATCACAATAATCAACGGATATCCCATATCAGCCAATCATTTGACATCTGATGATAACAAGATGGTATTTGGTTGAAATGCTGTGTCTATAATAATATCTATATCAAGAAAGTTGAGAACAATAATTCGAAATAATACAAGAAATCCGAAAATGAAATACCACTTCGTTATTTCGAATATAAACAGTAAAAAGGAGTGGCAGAATGAAAGAAAGAGAATGTAATGAAAGAAAGAAAAAGACGAAAGAGGAAATAGAAAAGGATAAGGAAAGGCAGAGTTATAAAAAAAAAGCAACTACAATAAGATGAATAGTAATGAGTCCTGTAGTTCGTATACCGTTTGGAAGTACAAAGACTCTTTTAAAATTTACAGAACGCATCAGAATGAGTCAATTATGTCTACACTCAAAGTAACACGATAAATCCATTGGATACAAGGAAGTATGTCCTGATGTATTAAGAGGCATTGATTATCACATGACGGCCCTTTTGGAAGTTCCTGCATAGCTTCTCACAGACATGAACATACGTTCAACGCTTTTTAAAATGGAAGCAAAAACACACAATATTGAGTATCGTGTCCATTGCGAGGATTTTATGATTCAGACCATTTTTTTTTATTCACCATCTTTATCATTGTTTGCCTGCTTATATGTTCGTAACCGTTTTTGTGTGAACCTCATCTATATGTAAAAAAAAAAAAACACTCAAATTAATGGAAGGACTAATAATAATAAAAAAAAAGCAACACTCAATAAAACCAGCCACAATGGGCCGATCATGTTTGGAAAATTAAAAAATGAATATGTCCATCACTGTAGAAACGTATATAAACATCTATATATTCAGCTAAAAGAATATAGGAATAAGATAATGGCTAATAGTATAGTCGAAAGTGCTCGGTATGTAGAAAATTTAGATTATTTTTACAAACTTTATGTTCAGGAAAGTAAACATTTACGCGAGCGCAGGATCTTACAAGGCAGGATCTTCATAGTTTTCATTAGTGAAACTTCGATACCAATGTGATTCCTGTACAAATACATGATTATACACATACAACCAACACACACATATAGCCACACACACACACACACACATCGAGTTCTCTCAGTCAATGTGAGTTTATCTAAAAGTAAAATACGCTTAAATTCAACGTCATCCCGGTCGTCCGCCAACGGCTTAGTGATACAATTCCCTACTGACGCCAATTCAGTCGGGTTTTGATCCTAGCTAGAGGCAAGCGGGCATCTAGCTACGATGCGCTGTGATACAACAAAACAGTCTGTTTGTGGATGACAATATATATATATATATATATATATATATATATATATATATATATATATATATATATATATCTAATGTGCCCGCGTGTGTGTGTGTGTGTGTGTGTGTGTGTTTGAAAAAACACCATTTATGCAAATACATTTTATGTTTTTGTTTTGTGGGGAGAGATAAGGCCGGAATACGTCTAAAACGTGTTCAAAATGTTCCAGACTTATCTCCCAGAATTTTCTCGCACTTTTACAGTCAAATTCTCATTACTTCTACTGTGCCAACGATCGGTCCCTGAAGAAGCGTTGGCCGAAACGTTGCCAAGTCGCCCCACCGCCCAAAAAATGAGCAGAAAATTGTGTTTATTCAAATCTATCTATTCATTCTGTGATATCAATGCATTATTTCGAGATATCTATATCTATATCTATCTATCTATCTATCTATCTATCTATCTATATATATATATATATATATATATATATATGTGTGTGTGTGTGTGTGTGTGTGTGTGTGTGTGTGTCTGTGTGTGTGTGTGTGAAAAATATATAGAAAATAGGAAAGAACTCGTTAGGTAAATAATCCAAAGTTCTTTAGTATTTTTGTTATTATTTTAAAAAAATAGTGCTCGATATAAAAAAGTAGAGCATAAATATAATTATTTATTTAAAAATATGATTCAACACGCTACAAGAGTTCTCATGAGAACGTGTTGGAATCATATTTTTAAATAAATAATTATATATATATATATATATATATATATATATATATATATATATATATCCAATTTATATTTGAGGATACCGTCTAGGGATGCTAGCCAAATACAGATGCCCGCTCAGGCCCATTTGTGTTTGTTCAACAGCCACAGAGACCACCAGTGTTTTTTTTTCCTGCAATTACGCATTAATTACAGTTTTGAGCGGAGGGAGTGTCATCCAGCGTGATTAAAAATCTGAACAATGCCACCACGCACAAAACCCATAAAGGTTCCGTCTACCCAATTTCACTCTAAAGGTTTGGGTCAACATGGTGCCGACCGCTGGAATCGCCGCTTCCAGACCAATATCTTCATGAAGATTCCCTCCTGATAAATCAACCATAGTAATATTCGAACCCGAGTCGCGTGGTTGTAAAGCTACCGTTCTAACCACTCGGCCACATGCTCATATACATCGTGATAACACAGCTATCGCCGGCTCCCAAGGGTCCCTTCACTCAAAAGACATGTGTCAGACTATGCTATGGTTTTCAGGCACTTCCCAAAGGTGCTGCATTCAGGATCGCCCCCTCTCTATATATATCTGTGTATGTATTGTCATCCAAAGGCAGACTGCTTCATCGGTGTGTCTAGACATCGGATTGTCTCAAGACGGGATCGAAACCCGACTGATTTGGTATCAAACGAAGATTTTACCCTATTCTATTATATATATATATATATATATATATATATATATATATATATATATATATATATATATATATATATATATATATATATATATATATATATATATATATATATATATATATATATATATATATATATATATATATATATATATATATTCATACTGCATGTTTCTTTTGATTCATATGTGTGTAGCCTAATAAGACAGTTCTTAGGGTGATTATGAAGGAATCACGCAATATAGATTTGGAATCTTTCATATATTAGTTTCAATTCTAATTTCCTATTAATAACTGGATTGTTTCTTTGCAGGTAAACTGACATCTTCTTGTTAAAAGAAGACTATTCATCCTGTTGACCAAAACAAAGACAGCAAGTGAAGATATCACGTCATTCTCACTGCGATACTATTTCCAAAGTATTTTCCGTGTTGGGGAACAGATGGAAGTCAAATTTGGATATTAGGTAGGATGATCAACCAGTACAAAGGCATTGTCATGCCATTGAAATCAGACATGTGATGGACTATTTTTAAGGGTTAACAAGTCCCCTTTGCTTACTTTTCCTGGCGTTTTCTTCTCGATAGTCTTTCGTAATTGCTTCAGCAAATTGGTATATTACACTTCATTGATAGTGTGGTCATGTTGTAAGCAATAATCATAATCTCTTTTTCATCCCCAAAACAGAGACCATCACATTTCCTGCAGATGGAACGATCTTTGCCTTCTTTGGGGTAAGTTAAATATAACCGTCTCTTATACTCCAAAAGCTTTTTCTCTCACACTTCCCTACAAGGAAATCCCCTTCCTCTTACTTCTCTGGTGGCTATAATCTTCAAATATTCAAATGTAATATCAATCAACATCTTCTGATGCCTTGATCTTGATCCCCGTCCTTCTCTGTTTATTTCTTTATCATTTCCTCAAACACCCCTCTTTACACTTACTCTCACTCTCTGTAACCCCTTGCATGTTAGTGGTACTTCTGCCTTGCTTGGGGTGAAATGCTTAAAAAAAAAAGTGAGAAGTGTTTCCACGTCATGGATTGTCTGTTTGTCACTGGTTTTATGTGATGAACCCAACACGCATACTGATTTAAGAAACCTTCAAGGAAACTGGTTGTATCTTCTTCAAACACTGTCAGACTTTCCAGTGATGCAATCAGTCCATGCGCTTTTCATCAGGTTTCAGAAGGCGTGGAATCCAACGAGCACAAATCTTAGCCATAAAATGTTCATTGGGCAGAATATTCTCAACTCTCACACAGGATATGCTAATTGTACTGGCTATTGGATTTATCGTCAATCACCTATCATCGATTACCATGCGGTAGTGGAAGTTACATGCAGCTCTTGGTTCATCTTCAAGACAACCCTTTCCCCTCCAAAATTCAGCTGGCCAATTTTGTAAAGATGGAAAGGCATCCCTTAATATAGTAACTATATCAGTATGAATGTCCGTGAGTGCTAAACTCTTTTTTCTGCAGGTAGTTGAAAACACCACGATAAAATTTTTTGTCTATTTTAAAATCAATTCGTTACTTGTCACTTTTGAACTTTCAGATTTTACTTTACCTGAAAAATATGCAATTATAATAAAAAAAATAATTGTGGGAATAAATGCGTACAAGATTTCACAGCTCTTGCATCGCCCGTTCATAGTCAGGCTATGAACATTTTCGCCCACCCTCGTATAATCATGTTTTTTAGAAAATTTAATTTATGTTTCAGCTTTTCAGGTGTGTGCGTTATTGTAGTTAGTTTATCAAGGATATACTAATGCTTCTAGTGGACTTTGGACAATACCAAAATGCCCTCTCCTTTTTCAAGCACTTTAATAAATAAACCCATTAGACTGGAAGCTTCTTAAAATGATAATGATATATATTCTTTAAAAGTATATTTGATAAACAGATATTTGATTAACAGACAATTTTATTAATATAACAGATTTTTTTATTTTAAAAAGAATTTGAACCGAACTCAAAAAATATAATATCTCAGCATAAATTGTCACCGGGGATTAATATTTAATATTTTCTTTTGTTTTTAGTCGTTCTTACATTGAAATCCATCTCAGGTCAAAATGTGTAGAATGCACTAATGTAGATATATCTCGAGTTACACAGATTGATGATTGAAGAGTCTGAATAATAAAAAAATGATCTCAACGCCAATATCGAACTACAATTAATACAATTAATAGGCATTCCTAAATTACCTCAACAGTTCAGAGTTAATTATCCGATTATTGTATCATTAGCAAGTGAGCCAAGTTGCCAAAAGCCTATCCCGAGGTAAGATTCAGCCTATCGTCAGTCGACACGTCAAACACTGCGTTGCGAACTGTCGGCATCGTTTGGAAGACATTGTTACGTGACCCGTCACTTTCATTTGTCGGATTGCAAGTAAATTTCAAATGGATGTTCAATTACAATCATGATGACGTGATAAAAATCATCTGTGTTAATCGGAGCTGAGACAGAGACGACCGACTGAAAGTGGAGCGCTAATTACACTGCAAATGGTTCAAGAAATTATCTGCCTCCGATGTTGATTACGGCTTCGCATTAATTCCATACATTTTAATATTATTGCGTTTTTTTTCTTTTCTTACTATTTCGTTTTGTAATTTGAAATAGCTTTTGCTTGGTTTATTTTTTCTGATTTTCTTTTACTGGCAGTGATGGTTATCTTGGTGCTTATAATTGTTGACTATAAAATTATGGTCAAGGAACTAGAATGAAGAGAAGACGAATTGAAGAAGGGGACAAACGAAGGGAAGAATTAAGTGAATAAAGAAAGAATAAAAAAACGGAAGTGAATGAAACGTTGGATGCATATTAAAAAGGAAACGAAAAAAAAATACCGATATCTAAGAAAATGACAACAGATAAGACGAAAAGGAAATGGGAAGGCTAATGTGTTATGGAGAAATAAAATATATCTTTTGTCAGACGAGGAAAGGAAAGAAAACGACGTAACAAGGCTAAAAGGAAGCACACAAAAAAATGAACCTGTACAATAAAAGGATAATTGATTATGAAAAGACATGAGAAAGGGAAAAGCATAAATAAGTGAACTATATTGAATTTAGCAGGCATTATGCGGCAAAGATGTCGTGTAAAGAACGAGAGAATATTAAACGAACGAAGGAAAATAATCGTATTTCGTATTTAAAAATTGGATGTTCTGCTAATAAAATAATAGAACAACGAAGAAATATTGTCGTGAAAAAGATAAGAGCTTTGAAAGAACAATTTCTTAAAATAAAGATGAAACATATGAAGTGAACAATCTTCGTATGAGGATAGCACAAAATGGAGTAAAGAGTATAAAAATAAAAGATTTGTTTTGAAAGAAAATGGGAGAAAAAATTATTCTTTAAATGAATAACATTAATAATAACAACAAGTACAACAACAACAACAATAATAATAATAATAATAATAATAAAAATAAAAATAATGATACAAAAATAAGTTTACTAAAAAGTCAAGTAATCGAATAAACAAGTTGGCGAGTAAACGTAAAAAACAAGACGAACACAAAGCTATGATTATTGGACATTTCAAGATGGAAACGAAAAGATTAACTGGCAAGATGTTTAAGGAAAATGTATGAAATGTTCAAATCGCCCGCAGATTCTTTTTTCCAACTGCCGTATATTTCCACACAGATTGGACTATTTTCACTATTTTTCAATAAAATATACAGATTAATTCTGGCAATATTTTAAATGAGATGACGTATTAAATTTATTATAAATTATTCAGAATCTTCCTCACTAGACATTTGAGGTGATTGGAAATTCGAAACGAATAATTATTCCTATCATCAGTCCACACAGATGTTGAGTCTGGATGTATCTATTTTCACTGTCATAAAAATTTTTAACGTATAAAATATACAGAGAATATAATCAGACATTGAGTGTTTAGCAAAGGGCTTGTCATTATCACCAGCAATGACAATCATATATATGGATACTCGCTTCGCTTAAGTCAACCCGATAGTTGAGATATGTAGGTGACAAATTCATAGTCTGGCCACACCAGGAAGACGTCCAGCTACTAGTGGGCCATGTGAATTCAATAAGGTCATCTATAGAGTTTACAATAGAGAGAGAGAAAACAATAACAAACTCGCATTCCTGGATGTACTAATATCTTGAACATAGCATAAGTTCAAGTCATCTGTATATCGCAAGCTTACATTCACCGGACAATAACCTCCACTTTAAACCCCACCACCCATACAGTGCAAATAATAGGATTGCCCGCGGCTTACAACATCGAGTAAAAGACACAAGTGGTGACCCAGAGATATATGATCTAGAAATGGTCAGTATAAGCAGTACCCTACAACGTAACAACTACCCCGGGGATATGACAGTAGCTTCGACAAATTTGGATACAAGGATAAAAGGGGTAACAACACTCAGAAAACATCTTCAGTCTGCCGACTCTATGGGAAGGGATTACGGAAGAAAATGCAAATATCTGTGGTCCATATAACTTCATGAGAATCTTCAAAAGTGGTTCAACAATCCACAAACACCTCTTCCGTAGGATAGAACAAGACTAAGGACTGTGTGTACGACATCCTGTGCAGCTGTGGTAGGTGATATAAAGGGGAAACAATTCACCTCTTTAAGATAACACTGCAAAAACATCTTCCAGCGGTAACATGAGGGGAAATAGAAAAAAAGGCGTAACTGACTGCATATGGAGGGAAAAGTGGGATCACCGCTCTCTGTGGGAATGAGGCTGAAATAGTAGACATAAGACATCACTGAAAAATACGATAACTTAAGGAATCATCACATATTCTAAGCCATAAAAATCTCCTGAGCCGATCAAACATAGAAATGAATACAATATGGAAAACAGTAATAAGGAGTGCTAGAGAAAAGCAATGAATAACAACACATATTTGCAATATAAGGTGAATAACAATGGAAAATTACAATATGGGCACTGGTAAAAACAGTTGCTGTGATATTAGGTTTATAAGTCACAGAAATTCATACGCATGTCTTCAAGGACACATGGTTCAGCGGACAAAGGCGTTGATTAGATCCAGTGACTACATTCAAGGAGTTGTGAGTTCTAAACCAGGCTGCAGCTGTAGCGAACTAAAAACTTGGAGAGTTGAATTAATGGGAAATAACTCACACATCCGGAACGTGGAACTAGAACAATCAAACCCGGTAGGCGAAATAAAGGTTTGGTCTTAAATCCGAATCATCTGAAGAAACGTTCTGAATATGGCAATGAAGATGAGGATAACGGTCCAAAGAATGTAAATAAATTAGCAATGTTTGACGAAGTAAATGTTTTTCGTTTCATAAAATGAAACAAAAAATGATTTCTTTGTCAGAAATGGATAAAGTATATAGAAAAAATAACTCAGGATTAAATTAGAATGTTTGACCAGTGAAATGTCATCTGCGCATGCTATTCGTTTGATAAAATAAAACAAAATAATGTCAGTTAAATATCATACGTGGTACATGATTGGGCGATGATGTCTCTTTCGATCCATGACGGACTAACCTAAATGTTTCTTTCCAGAGAAAACGGCTAATATTAGCATGATACTGTTTGGATGTGACTCATCCTCATGTCGTATAAAAAATAATGTGTCGTAATTTTGCGGTGGTGGATTGGTTGCCAAGGCTATAGAACCCAGTATCTTCTGCTAAAAACATAGAGAGAGTGAGAGAGAGAGAGAGAGAAGGGATTCATGCCTTTCTTAAGGGTATTTGTGCGTAAATGAATGCAACTAAATCGACTAGAATTCGAACCTTGCTCTTCGATTTCTTATTCTGAACCGAACACCACAGTAAAAAAAAATGATGCAAAATGACGAGAAACTAACTTTCTTAGCATGAAAACTCGAAATTTATTCAATATAATTATTCCACTTGATGTTATTGGGGAACGTGTGACTTAGAAGTCACAGTGAGTTGCTCTCCTGGAGGTCAGTATCAGCCATGCTGATAGAAGAAAAAAAGGGTCCGCTATATAGACTAAAAGATAGTAGTTTCGTTGCTTGAATAACTCAAGAGAACTAAAATAATCAAGACGATAAGATTAATAACATCTGTGAATAACATCTGTTAAAATCTGGAGGAGAATAATGGAGGGATTCTGGGAGTTGATCTCACATGATCTCCATAGAAAGACATTAAATATTTCCCACAATTCAATGTATGTTTCTTAATTAATTTTTGCTCCTTTACAACAAAACCGTTATTTTGTTGTAGCTGTCGGTTAACAATTTATTCAAACTTGTCAAGCAGGTGAATCATTTTTTTCGCTCTTTTCTCTTCCTCTTCCGTATGCATTGTGACATACTTTTCACATTATGCACCTCCAAAATTTAAGCTATCTCATTCTCTTTTAGTAGTAACTCTCGCATTGGATATGTTAATAGCATTGGCCATTGGATTTATAGTCAATGGCCTACCATTCATCACCAGGTGATGAATAAGATCAATGTTATCCTCGATGGTGGAAGTTGCAAGACTCGTATTTCTCATCCTGAATTCAGCGGCCCACTAAAGCCGGAGAGTCTGGCCGTAATGATGAAACTAAATCGGCATGAATGTTCTTCGTGATGAAAATCTTTACCTGCAGGTATGCAATAACACCACGATGCCAAATTCACTACCATTGACTTTAGAAGACTTTTTTTGAATAGTCACATATCAGTTTACCTGGAAAGAAACAATGAAGGTTTTAATTAGGGAGACTGAAATTAAGGCGATTTCCCAGCTGTAGCATCACTCCATCATAATCAACCGACGAACTTTTCAGCCCACTCTCGCAAGGTAATAAGATACAAAGCCTGGCACGGATTTATATAGTTTATCTTAATCAAGGACGAGACTAAAAAAAGTGTGGCTCGCAATAAAGCTGAAATTTACTACAGCAAAACCAAACTTACTCTTATCCTAAAACTATGAAAAGGCAACCAAAACACTTTTTGTTAGAACACTTTTTGTTAGAACACTTTTTGTTAGAACACTTTTTGTTAGAACACTTTTTGTTAGAACACTTTTTGCACTCTGAAATAACACAGAGGTTAGAAATGTCGAAGAGCATTTCTCTTATTTTTGCTCTATTTTCTTTTTTTTTTTTTTTCAACAAATAATTTTGCCAGAACTTTAGTCGATATTGTACAGCAAATAATCTTCCTAGATTCTTTTTCCTTTTCCACTTGTCTTGTTGGTTGTTTTAAAATGACCTATCGGCAAAGTTTCTTGGATTGCAGCCTTTATTTATCAGCTTTCTGTCATTATTGTTCTGGTGCGATCTAATAAAAATCTCTAAGAATGTTTTTTCTGGCCAAGTGACAACCTTGAAATGTTTTATGGCAACGAACTTGTAAATTTATGAATACTGTAAAAAAAATATCGTGTGATAGGAATGCGTGAATATCTATGCGTACCACCACACGTATCTTTAACCACTTCATTGTTTCTGCGTTTATATAAGTGTGTATATACATACATACATATATATATATATATATATATATATATATATATATATATATATATATAAAAATATATGTGTGTGTGTGTGTGTGTGTGTGTGTGTGTGTGTGTGTGTGTGTGTACTCATTCGACTCTACCGTCGAATTCGACGTATGAGGGTCAAGCAAAATCAGTTTCTAGGAAACCGACAGCCCGACAACAGCACATGAGATTTGATTATATTGGTGAAGGTTTCGTGCAGGACCATCAGACATTTTAAAGGGCCGAATACAGAAACCTGGTGGACTACGTGCCACAAGGTCCCCAAACGACAATCCGCAGGTTTTGAATTCCTAGACCAGTTGCAATCCAAGGCTATTTACCCATAGCTGGACGGAGAAGAAGATGATTCACACCTTTCCTAAGGGTATTAGCACGTAAGTGATTGTAATGGATTCGACTGGAAAATTGTAATTCCTCAATCTAAGTCGCTATCTATTACTCCACCGTACCTCCTCAAATATATATATATATATATATATATATATATATATATATATATATATATATATAAGTTGTTATAATTCTTATGGTAATCGAGAGATTTCAAGTACACATATTCACAATATCTCTATCTATAAAAGGCAGGATATGTGTAACGAATGCACGGCCGCAATTTTCGACGGATTTGCACCAAAATTTACATGCACATGCTGCAAGTTAGCGGAAAGGCCAAGACCGATTTGCATTTCCCAACTCCTATCGATAGTAGAAATAATCGATTTTTCATGCTTCTACAGCAGTTTTCTTGTAGTTTGCGGCCAGTTTTCTACTGGCCAGGTGAGAAACCTATAGTTGGCTGCCACGAATAGGCAGGAAAGATTCTATTATTGGCGTGAGAGCCAACAGTTGACTGACACGAATGTTAAATATAGCATGCTAGAATGCAAAAAAAAAAATTCCATAACTGCATTCGTCACAAGTGGGAAAATTTAAATCTGCATGGCACTTTACTGCAATTGGCTCATTCGCTTTGCTTAAACACGATGTTGATTCTGATTCCGCAAACTGGGTTGGGTGTAAAAAGTATTTGTTGTTAACATTCTTTTTTCATTCGGTTTTCAGTTGCGAGTCCTTTTTTTTTTAAAGCTGATCGTTTTGTGTTCATTTTGTTTAGTTCTTTTACGTAACAGACTTAATGTTTAGTATAGAGCTTAGAAAAAATCGCAGTGTGAGATAGGCAAAAATAAGGCGTAGCAACAACATCAGCACGGCAAAGGGTACTCATTTAAAGGCAAGGAAGGGCAAAAATATTTTAAGTCAAGTGATAGCGATTGCTGTATGAGTCGTACGATTTTTGAATCAAGCACGGGCAACGCCGGGCCATACTGCTAGTTAAGAATGAAAAGATGAAATTTTACATCGGGCAAACATTAACTAATCTCGCACATTGTTTGACCAGTCACTTGTCGAAACTTAGTGCAATTCGTACACATATCGATTATAAAAAAATAATAAAACAGATTAGGACTATGAAAATATGACAATCATTAGTAGGCGATACCAAAAGAATACAAGTCACTAACTGTACAGAAAAACTTAGTAGTAACGTTATCTTCAAGTTTTTATAAAATTTTAAATAAAATTAATAACATCACTTATATTCTTTGATGTACGCTTTTTCAGTGGGGCCCCGCTTCCTTTAACACTCACACATGACGTACCGATAGAGTGTTTCGAATTACAGCTCTAAAAAATAGATGTAGCCAACGGAATTTTGTCAACCATTAAAGCTAACAAAAGTAGGTTCTTGACAATGACTAAAATGTCCTCAATTGTTTGAACAAATCAAAACCAACATGAAATGCGGACATCTTGTTTAAAGTTACGAGAACGATATACAATATTCTATTCGACTATTGGAAAAATGCAATATAATTAGAGAAGGCCATTTTGTGGAATTTAACAAAACTCTTTCGGATGAAACCATTCTGCTCATACATACATACATACATATATATATATATATATATATATATATATATATATATATATATGTGTGTGTGTGTGTGTGTGTGCGTGCGTGTGCGTGTGTGTGCGCGTGTGCGTGTGTGTATGTGTATATATATATATATATATATATATATATACACAAACCCAAAGACACATTACATTACGTAAAACTGACCACAATTTAATCTATTTAACGTCAATACATATATATATATATAAATATATATATATATATATATATATATATATATATATATATATATATATATATATATATATATATAATAAATATATATATATATATATATATATAAAACAAACCAAAATGGAAAAATCAACAAAAAGCCTGCAAAGTGGCCAAAAAAACATAAGAAATATAAATACAAGGCAAAAATCAATAATTTTTTAAAAAATAGGCGAAAAGCTGATAAAAAATAAAAACGGTAACATTAAACTGAAAAGGAAATACTAAAAAAGGACACTTATCTAAACAATAATAGACAGCGTTGTATTTCAACACAACTATCAAGTTTCCCGCTAGTTAAACGCCGGGGCGCGCAAACAAGCACAATCACGCAGACACACAGACACAGACACACAGACACAGACACACACACACACACACACACACATATATATATATTTACAAATATACAAACATATATATATATATATATATATATATATATATATATATGTTTATTTTTAATAAAAAAAATTCAAGTTACAATTTTAAAAGACAAATTATAACTAATGTTTTGCATACATCTCCATCAAAACTCACCAAATATATACCGCCGTCAATAAGAACATTTTTAGTCCATTTTGCGTAGGAATCAACGCGTTTCACTGATTTTTTTCCACTTCAATATTCGGTTTTTGATGTTTTAGTAACGTAGCAGAAACAAAAAAAAATTGTGTGAAAAGCTGAGGTCGTTTATTTAATAGTTTGTTTTGGTCTGGGAAGATAATTAAAGCTATTTATTTGTCCAATGTTTAGCCGTAGTTTATTCCGTTATTAAGGCGGATGGACGCTTTTTAATTAATTAAGTTATTTATTTATTTGGATTGTTTAATTTTACATATTTATTTACGCTTATTTTTATTCAATCATCCGAAACCGAAAAGAAGAAATAATACAAAATGAAAATGTAAAACAAGTCAAATAAATTAACCCAAATAAATAAACAAACAAGACACTCCTGCAAAAAATAACGGCCATAATAGATTAGCCACAATCCACCACTGACCCGTATATATATAAATAGTTCGGGAAACATCCAACATTCGCAGCCTGACGATTGTGTCTAACATGAAGCAGCCAGTCGCCTCTGAGTGTTGACTTCACTGTTCACTTTTATTTTACATACGCTCAATCTCTGATATTGAGCACTTTATCCCATAAATATAGCACACCATAAAACTATATTTCTTCATACACACACGCAAACACACAGACATATATATATATATATATATATATATATATATATATATATTAAGAAATGGACAAGGTCCGACAATTTATTTATTAAAGACATTCGAACCTGCATCCTATACGGAACCGTTCTTTGTGGCCCAGAGGTAAGGCACGTCAGCGTAAATGACGTTAAACATAAAAAATGTCTTTAATAAATAAATTGTCGGACCTTGTCCATTTCTTAATATATGACGTCATTTGTTTACATTTGATACGCCAGAGCAGTTATGAATGTACGAGATTCATGGAAGATTGAAGTTTATAAGCAGTAAATTCGACCTTGTCTACCGAAAAGGTTCTTTGTGGCCCAGAGGAAAGGCACGTCAGCGTAAATGACGGTCCCGTATAGGATGCCGGTTCGAATCCTGTCAAAGAACGAATATTTTCTATGAAAATTTCTCGGACATTCAGGCCGGTAAATGTTATTTAATACTGTTTATCATAAACAGAGCATTTGCTTAAATACTTGTATCTATAAATAACAACGTTAAACATAAAAAATGTCTTTAATAAATGTATATATATATATATAATTGATTTCGACGTACCAGGGTCCAAAAATATGATTTAATTTTTTGTATCTCATGTAAAATGCCAATCCACGAAATGAATTTCACACCAGCCAACCCTCTGAACAACTAAAGGTGTTGACACACCTGGTGTTATTATTGCCAAGTTTAGAATAGCCATCAAGCCTCTCAGATATTTTTGGCAGAAAGTGCACTTCTCTTCATGACTATCTATTGCAAGTTCTTCAAGGAAATTTTGAAGTCCGTTAACGATTTTAATATTTTATCTATGTTTTTAGTCAAAGGACATCTATGTTCAATGTATACGCCATGCATCATGACTTATCTCTCTTTACATTAATATATGACCTTACCTGTTAACCATCACCCAGCTAAAATTACCAGTCTATTTAAGTAGTCTTTACATAAAGAAAATGATTCGATATTCGTGATAAGTAATTTACACTTGGAGATTTTTTTATTGTCTATGCAACTGGGCACTTAAATGATATGTTTCTTATTTCCATGTTTATTAGATTCATATTGTAAAAGGCAACGATAATGAACTACCTAGTAATGGCAATATTTACTGCCCAAATAATTTTGTCTTTGAAACGGCGTTTCAAACGATCGTGTTATGATATGCACCTAAGTGGTTCCAATTCTTAGTGTTACGACTAGAAACAATAGAAAGATTAATGTAGGGACAATTCTAAATGATAGAAAGAAAATAAAGAATAAATGACGAAATATGTGTCGGGCAGGACTTTTTGGACGAAAAGATAACAGGCGGAGTAAACGGTCGCTTCAATATAGGACAATGGATAGCAAATGTAATAAGCAAAGATCAGACAGACAATGTAGAGAGGAGGTAGATGCATTTGCTGTGACATTGCAGCGTATATTTGTTACAGTTTTGCTGGAAGAAATTGGGCAATTTTTCTTACAGTGCTGCTAATGAAATATTGCTATTTATTTATTTTCACCGAATCTACAGCAGATATACCGAGCCCAATAATACTACTGGAGAGGACAAGTTTTCAAAAAGACAACATTATTTTTTCACGTTATCACTTTCCTAAATAAGTACAAGATCAAATTTTGATCAAATTTATAAAAAAATGGCCTCGCTTATTGAAGAAATAATCGGGTGTATCTGCGTTTGTGAATGTGTGTTTGGGAGTGTGTATTTGTGAGTGTGCTTGTTCAGTATATTTTATTTAATTTATATATAGAATGAAAATGAAATTTAAAGCCTTTCTTGCCAATGGCCATCTGTTCTTTCTCGATGTTAATCCAATGAAAATATTTAGATGCACCAGTAAAAAAAAAGTATATAAGGGCGATTACTTAAGAAAACTCAGTTCAACCGTCTTGCCAAAGTCATTCGACATTTAATGCTAAGACAGATGGCCTAGTTTGTTAAATCGTATATATATATATATATATATATATATATATATATATATATATATATATATATATATATATATATATATATATATATATATATATGATATCTGGTAATCCGTATGAAATTCCAAAATGGCTATAAATCCTAGAGCTCAATGTCAAAAACTAATAATAAAAGCTAATAATAATATTTGTGTACAAGAGTCAGTCTGAAGAGTTTGTATTGAATCTTCGATTCTAATGAAAGAAATATGAGGTATTAAAATGTTTCGTTTTCACTATTAATATATATATATATATATATATATATATATATATATATATATATATATATATATATATATATAAACAGTATAAAACAAAAAAAAAGAAATATGTGGTGTAGACCTATTTCAACCGACGAAACTTCGTCAGTCTTATTCCTTTTCATATCCGGTATATAGACAATGTTTACCTCGGTTAAATAAGTCTGACGAATTTTTTACCGGTTAAAATCTATCATGGGGTTGTCTATACCCCATATGAGTTAACTTTGGATTTGTTGTGGGATTTACTGCTATTCATTTGCTCTGTATAACAAATGGAGCTCTTTTCCTGGAACAGCTTTAATATTTTCATTTAGCAGCCAGATGGATTTTATACCAACAGGTGTTTGGCCTATATATATATATATATATATATATATATATATATATATATATATATATATATATATATATATGTAAGTAGGTGTTCGAATCTTGTTAGAGAACGCCTCTTTTACGTTAATAAGATTTCTCGAATATTCAGGCCGGTAGACGAAAATAAATAAATAAATAAATAAATATACTGTTTAATTCATAAACGGAACGTCTACTCAAATATGTGTATCCATAAAAATAATGTTTAAAGTGATAAAATCTGTCGGACAATTAAAACAATATCTAATATTTAGAAAAAATATGTGTTTACGTGTGGTTGTTTGTAGCCTCAGACAGTGTGCGGCAGAAATACCTCGCACATAATAGTAAATCATTAGCTAGATGAAAACATTATTGCTATCTTATGGCTTACCATTATGTATGTCTGTCGCATCCTGTATAACGGGAGTGTGCTGAAAATGTATTATCTCGACCTACTTTCCAACATACGCCAAGGTAACCACCGATAAGTTTTGAGAGTAGATAGATCTTCAGTCAGTCAATACATTTTCGGCTTCACCCTGTATTTTTTTTTATATATATAAAGAGAAATATTGTATATGAGAGAGATAGAGAGTGGAGTAGACAGACATAGATAAGGCGTGAGTGTGTATGGGAGTGAGCCTGCGTGTGTTATAATTCGTTTATACATTGTTATATCATATATATGAACATAATGATTTATTCATGTCTGTACTTAATAAAAATATAAAAAAAAGAACTTATTACATTTCTTCTATTCATATATTGGCCATAATCTTTTTTAATCACTTTTTTCCTTAAAGAAATGATCGATGTTTCAGCTCAAAATGGTAGTCATGCGCAGAAGGTGTTTTTCGCTACTTCCTCCTTTCAGAAATAAAGGACATCAGACAGAAGAGACGGGAATTGACAACGAAGGATGTAAATTTATTCTTAATTCTAAATATAAATTGAGTCAGACTCCTGAACCAGACACGCACACGCATACATACACATTATGCATTCTGTCTACTAAATTTCAATGAACGATTCTTCTTTTAATACAACAAAATCTGATTTTCTCATATTCAATATTTCATTGCATTTCAGTCAGTCTACAGTGATTTAAATACATAATAGAATCACTCGAAATGGGATGGGTGTCACGAACCTTATTATATTATATAGAAATATAGAAGTTTCGAGTACATACGTGCCTTAAATATAATTGTAGTATTAATAAAAATATCAAATTTGTCACCTCACTGTTTTTAATACCTCAGCTCCGAAGATAAAACATTTTTGTAATTGTTCAGTCTACTCTTCGGGAGGTTTCAGCAAGTGACTGCAGTTTTTCTCATTCTTCGTTATTTTTTACTAAGTTTGATAGGATTAAAGTATGAGTATATGTGGGTACAAATATATGACAAAGTGTAAAAGGTTATCTTGTGACGCGTTTCGTCCCTTAGGACGTCATTGGACAAAATTTGTTATGTTGGTCCGATTACACATGCGTACGAATAAAAGGACACTGAGAATATCAAATCTATTTATATTTTTTTTTAAATTCCCAGCGTCCCCTGTTCGTGTAGTCGATTCAGCATAACAGATTTAATCCGCTGAAGGTTACAAGAAATCTTTTTCCACATTGTCATACACTTATTCGAAATATTGTCATGGTATATAAATATACATATGGTTATATATATATATATATATATATAAATATATATATATATATATATATATATATATATATACATATATATATATATATATATGTGTGTGTGTGAGTGTGCGCGCAGGTATGCAGAAAAACTGAAGGGACACGTAACGTAAATAATCCGGAGTTCCTTAGTATTTTTGTTTTTATTTTTAAGAAGACAGTGCTCCATACATAAGTAGAGCTTATATTATAATATGTTTTTTAAAAATATGATTCTTTCGCTACATAAGAGTTCTCATGTTTCAAAAACAAGAGCCGAAACCATCAATAAAAATTATTAAAATTAAGCTGAATCAAGGTGTTGGGTCCCGTTTCATCCCGTTTCAAAGTATTATATATATATATATATATATATATATATATATATATATATATGGAAACGGTTATAATTGTTCCAGCGAGATGAAAAATGTATTTTTTTTTTAAAAAGGACCGACACCGTAAACTTTTTTTAGTGTTTATATTATATTTTATTCTTCTTATTTTTTTTTAGACGTGTTTCCGGTTTTGTCACCAATTTTTGAAGGAATAAATTTTCTTATGTTCTTTTAATGTTTCCTTGTTCATTTTCTGTATTTGTAGCAAGCCTTGATCTCGTTTTTGACCTGTTGGCATAAGTGAATATCTTCATAAATGGTAATAAAATCATTAGTTTTGGTCTTTTTGCTGGCGATGACAGATGTGTTGATGATAAATGCCAACATATCTCCACATCACCCTGAGATTGTCAAATCCATATCCATATTTGTGTACCGTGTGTGCGTGAATATCCCTGTTAGGTTGCACATGAATCCGCATACATATATATATATATATATATATATATATATATATATATATATATATATATCAAATGTATGACAAAAGTAAATACAATGTATGTGTGCATATATATATATATATATATATATATATATATATATATATATATATATATATGCACACATTCAGACCCATCAAAATATTTCCGTTCGTCTTTGTTTATTAATGCATTCACATTCATTTATTCTATTCTCATAATGCATTCACGTTCCTTTATTCCATTCTCGTAATGTATTCATAATTGTTTTATTCCATTGTCGTAATGCATTCACAATCTTACATTCCATTCTCGTAATGAATTCACTATCTTTTATTGCATTCTCGTAATGCATTCACATTCTTTAATTCCATTCTCCTAAAAAATTCACATTCATTTACTACATTCTCGTAAAGCATTCACATTATTTTATTCCATTCTTCATTCTTTTAATTCGATTCACATTCTTTTATTCCATTCTCTTATTCCATTCACATTCTTTCATAATTTCATTCTTCTTATTGCATTCACATTCTTTTTATTCCATTCTCTAATATTTTTTTTTATTCCATTCTCATAATGTATTCATTTTTCATTCTTTTTCTTTTGCATTCTCTTTTTATTGCATTCACATTCTTTTATTCCATTCTCATAATGGATTCATTCTTTTTTTATTCCATTCTCATAATGCATTCATTCTTTTATTCCATTTTCTTTTATTTCATTCTCTTATTGCATTCACATTCTTTTATTCCATTCTCATAATGTATTCACATTCTTTTATTTCATTCTCTTATTGCATTCACATTCTTTTATTCCATTCTCATAATGGATTCACATTCTTTTATTCCATTCTCATAATGTATTCACATTCTTTTATTTCATTCTCTTATTGCATTCACATTCTTTTATTCCATTCTCATAATGGATTCACATTCTTTTATTCCATTCTCATAATGCATTCACATTCTTTATTTCATTCTCTTATTGCATTCTCCTACATTCTTTTTTATTCCATTCTCATAATGCATTCATTCTTTTATTTTCTTTCATTCTCTTTCATTGCATTCACATTTTTTATTCTACATTCTTTTATTCCATTCTCATTATGCATTCACATTTTTTTTATTTCATTCTCTTTTATTGCATTCTCTTAATGTACATTCTTTTTTCATTCTCATTCTCCCATCTCATAATGGATTCACATTCTTTTATTCCAATCTCATAATGCATTCATTCTTTCTTTTATTTCATAATCTCGTATTCTTTTATTTAATTCTCATATTGCATTCACCTTCTTTCATTGCATTCTTGTAATGCATTCTCGTAATGCATTCACATTCTTTAATTCCATTCTCCTAAAAAATTCACATTCATTTACTACATTCTCGTAAAGCATTCACATTATTTTATTCCATTCTCATAATCGATTCACATTCTTTTATTCCATTCTCATAATGCATTCACATTCTTTTATTTCATTCTCTTATTGCATTCACATTCTTTTATTCCATTCTCATAATTCATTCTTTACATTCATAAAAATTTATTTCTTTATTTCATTCTCTTATTGCATTCACATTCTTTTATTCCATTCTCATAATGGATTCACATTCTTTTATTCCATTCTCATAATGCATTCACATTCTTTTATTTCATTCTCTTATTGCATTCACATTCTTTTATTCCATTCTCATTATGTATTCACATTCTTTTATTTCATTCTCTTATTGCATTCACATTCTTTTATTCCATTCTCATAATGGATTCACATTCTTTTATTCCATTCTCATAATGCATTCACATTCTTTTATTTCATTCTCGTATTCTACTCTAGTAATGCATTCACCTTCTTTCATTGCATTCTTGTAATGCATTCACGTTCTTTTATTCTATTCTCGTAATGCATTCACATTTTCCAATTGTATAATTCTCTCCTCCAGACATAAATTGTTATTTCTTCCTGTCGATTTCTTCATTTTTTATTTCAATACATTTTGGGCGTAATTATTTTTTACTTTAATCAAAACTGTATGTCGAAATTATTTTCAGATCTATTACGATGAATAACTAAGACGTTGAGGGTATTTTTGGTGGGGTGAAGAATGATAACTTATATATTCATATACGCTTTTATTTTAAATTCCCAGATGACTCGACTATGTTTATAACATAGATTTCTTGGAAGACTTTTTACGGTATATTTTCGAAATTCCCGTTTTAAGGTTTAATGTTGTTATTGTTTTGTATTAATTATATCTCTTATATCAATATGTTTATTAAATATTTGAAATATATATCTTAAATTAACATAAATTTTGTTCTGCTGTACTCGATATTCAGTGGTTAGGTATTAACATGTGCCTAGTTTTATCAATGGTTATTTATGATATTTATTTTTTTCGTTTTTGTAGATTTGGTAAGCTTTCTTCTTTGCATTATATAAGAGATAATTTGGATAATGGAATGGTTTAAATGTATTTTTAAACTATTTTTCGTATAAATTAAATATTCAGGACTACATGTTGGAGGCACTCTTTAATCATTATTTGTTGTTGTGGTGTGAACGGTATAATATAATATCAATTTGGATTTTCGGTAGACAATTTTAGATCATTGTCAGGGAGTTTTTAACGTGAGATAAAGAACAATAATTATCTGTGATTTTAATCCATTTTTTTCATTCACTGACCAACTTATTATTTTGATATAATAATTTATTTCGCATAGGCATCACGAACATTAAAAGCCCGTATCTAAAAACCTAAAAGAAAGTTATGTTTAGACAATCATTCAAACTAGATCATAATATACAGGAACAAAACAATCCATAGCCTTTATTTTACAAATGCCACCCTAATTAAAAAAGTAGATAATTCTTTATGTCGAAAGTACGACTAATAACAATATGACCGACTACAAAGACAGTTAAAAACATTATACTAGATTATTAACCTTTATCGAATCCATTTTTAAAACACCTAACTCATGTCTATTTAAACAAACGGTATGTATGCAAAAACTTTCCCAAATAAACATGAAAAAAACTACCAAACATAATGTCTACTACAACTACTACGCATGCACACGCATATACGCCAACGATATACATATATATATATATATATATATATATATATATATATATATATTCTTCTTCGTCTTCTACCATTCTCTCAGATTCAGATCCATATTAGATATATATTGTATCCCAAGACTCTTACATGTGTCATGTCCCTGAACTTTCTTGACATTCCACGACTTCGAGTTCTTTGTAACCTTATTTAGTTCATCCTTTTAGCTACATCTTCTGTTCCTTGATCTGCTAACCATTTATATATATTCGTTAGGTATGTTATATGCTGCTTTCCTCAGTCCCCCAAGCCTTCAATATATCTTCAGAGTGTCGTATTTTTCAAGCACTGTTTTCTCATTATGGACCCTAAAAATATCTAGTGCGAAGTATGAGTAGATTCTTGTGATTACATTTTTCTAAAGCTTCGCCGTTGCTCACATGATCAGCCCACTTTATTCTCAGTATCCTTCTGTAGAACTATATTTCTATTTGCCTTAAGTCTATTCGACGGCATTGTCCGCTATATAGAAGGATTAATAATACATATTTTTTCAGTACACTTTTACATCCCGAAATATGTTTTCATAAATTCCAATAAGTTATTTTTGTTGTATTTTTCATTGTATTTTGTCGCAATTTTCGAATATAGTGATTACACCGGGATCGTAAATCTAGATAAACAGTTGGACGTTTATATTTGCTTTGTTCTATACAATGATTTTCCACTGTCTCAGTCATAATGAAGAAATTGGTATATTGGTAAATAAAATTTTTGACTACATGCCGGTATTTTTTTACAATGCAGGTTATCTTATTGGTCCAAACTGACGAAAACTTTAATGAATAAAGTGAACTCAATCTCACTGGAAACGCTTGTATCAAATATGGTTACGCATTCTAAATATATATTCTATACATATTTCAACATAGCGTCTCATATTATGCGTCCTTACATGCAGTGATTACAGAATATAGTATTTAGATTTTATCTGCAGATATCTGTCTTATATTTCTGAGATCAGGTATTATGTACACTATATACCTGATGATGTAAATAGTATATATATATATATATATATATATATATATAATTGTGCATTTATGCAGCAGGCTTTCACTTATAGATGTTTCATTAAAGATAACAGACAAGTTACTACGATTAAGCTTTTTATTTATTTTTTTCTTGAGTTTGAACAAATGTTTTCTTTCCTGGACACTGTATGAAGAAATTGCCGAAATGTTCTGTAATTCCGAGCGCTTTCGTCTCTATTTTTAGCCATTATCAAGAAAGATTTTATTTCATTTTATTTTTAGTTTTTAACTGGATGTTGTGTGTATGTATCTAGATTTATCGGGACGTTTTATTTTCCGAACACAGTCAGAACATTGTGGCCGTGTTCGTAATTAATATTACTGAGTGTTGGCTGTTTCATTATTATTATTAAGACTTCTATTATTTTTAATATTTTTACATATGTAAGCGGTTATTATGAATGTATATTTCTACTAGTATGTTTCGGATGGTAGTTTTGCGTAAGGAATTGTGTTCCTGATCAAACCTAATTCATAGTTAATTACACCTGTCATACTACTGCATGCCTAACTACACGACTTATGTTGCCCCTATTTGACCATATCTCCGTTAGAAGCCGTTTAACACACACACACAAACCTACTAGTCTCCAACCGAAACATACGAGTAGAAAATACAAGCAAAATATCCTCTTCCACATGGCTAGATGTGACGGTAAGTGTTATGCTAACAGTTATTTACCCACATTTCTAACTTGTGAAAATGTCTTCCGACGCATTGCTTTACAGTTAGGTTTGATATTAAATGCAATGTTATCTTCTGTTTTCTTAAATTCTGTTTTTCTTTCTCTTATATTCTTTCATATTTAGTAATGCCCTACGTCTAAGTCGCTTTATTGCATTGTTCCGGGTGAAATGATTAATGCAAACACACACACACACACATATATATATATATATATATATATATATATATATATATATATATATATATATATGCACATTTCATTGAATACGACAGGCAAGGTGCTTTTATTTAGTTTTTTATACAATTTCTCATGCGTTCTAATATTTTTTTTTCTTTTGGATGATAAATTATTTAAAGGTACCTTCTCTGGCGTATTCAATGAAAAGTGCATGAAAGAAGGATTGCTGCCTAAATACATACATACATATATATATATATATATATATATATATATATATATATATATATATACAGAGAGAGACAGAGACTCTATAGTCATTTAGATCGACTGAGCGATAGAAAGACATTACCCATTTGATACATATCTTTGATGTATAAATACATGTTATTTTGCAAGATGAAAAATGTCTTGTGCCAATTTCCTTGATTTAAAATCTATATTTACAATTCACATTTTTCCCCCTAAATTACAAATTTCGAATACAGTAGATGTACCAACAACCGCCATTAAACTTACAAATCTCATGCAATTTCTTTGTCTTCACTGGTGATAATTCATTTCACGCTAAGTCAAGCCGTCATTCTCTCCTCACAGATATATTTTTGTCGTGTTGCTCAGCGAAATTATCATTTATCTTGCATTACAAACTTAGAATTTTATTCTAATATCAACTTCAATTTCAAATCCAATCGGAATTAATTTTCTGTTTAATATTAATTAAATTCTATTTTATTTCTAAATCTTTGTAAGTAGGACGGTCAAATAAGGAGAAAATAAATTACGTATTGTCTGTGTATAATAAATTCTTACACAATTTGTATAATGGACATTTTCTAGATTACTTTTTTTATATACTATTTTTCTACACAGTAAATGGCACAAGCGCCACTTGATGTATGTATTGTTTGAACGTAAACAGAGAAGGTAAGTAATGTAGATTATGTGTGATAGATAATAGTTGTCTGTCTATATCTCTGAGATGAGGTATTATGATTACTTGTATTATGTACATTATTAGAACTGTTATCCTAATCGTCATTGCCATATTCAGAACGTTTCGGAGATTGTACACCAAGGACTTCTTCAGATGACTGGATCTCTGAGATGTGACATTATGATGACGTGCATTATGTACATTATTCGGACTGTTACCCTCATCTTCATTTTCATATTCACAACGTTTCGGTCGTTGTACTCTCCGGCCTTTTTCAGTTGATTGGAATTTCGAAGCGAACCCTTTATTTCGTCCACCGGGATGGATTCTATAGTTCCGTGCCTTTAGGGGCTATCTCAGTTATTTCCCTTTAACTTGACTCTCCAAGTTTGGTTCCCAATTGCTGTGACTTGATGTTGAACTCACAACTCTTTGGGTGTAGTCACTGGATCCAACCAATCTCTTTATCCACTGAGCCATGTGTCTTTGGAGAGTTGAGTTTAAGGGAAATAACTGAGACATCCTGAAGAGTCATGGGACGTGGAACTAGAACAATCTACACCAGTTGTTAATATGGAAATGAAGATGAGGATAACCGTCCAATATAATGTAAATAATTCAAGATAATAGTTGACATCATCGTTGAAGTGGTCAAGATTGTAGTAATTGGGAAATCTTCCTAATTGAGGGTCTCTTCCAAAATATACTGGCTCATGGAAAGTAACCGCCTGAGTAGAATTTCCTTTTTACGACTGAAATATGATAGGAATGAGGATGATTCGACCCAGTGTACGTGGCATGGCGAGTCTTAGTTGAAAAATGTCTGAAGCGGTGGAACTTAGGAATATAGCTTTTCTGAACCCTTGCGAGAGGGTTTAGACAGTGAAAAATAATTTATCACCTACAAGATTGGGAAAAACTGGGCTACTCCAGTCCATATCCCAGTATTATTACAGCGATTCAAAAACAGTCATCATCATCATCATCATCATCATCAACAGCAGAAGTATCATTTCATATGCCGTGTCCTTACAGGACGTTGGAGAGGTCATGGTTGGACAGACTTTCCTGACATTGTAGATCTGAGGAGTTACTTGTTCTTTGACGTCTCTGTTTGTAGCTTCTTTACCAGCTACTTACTTAAATCCATGTACTGGTTTTCTAAGCGTAGCTTAGATGTGGCACAAGACCGAAAGCATGGGACACCCAGTGAGGATTGAACTCACTATTTTGTTTTAATGGTTCTAGCGAGACACGCTTGCTAACTATAACACCACATCCAGTTACCCTTACATAAATGCATGTAAATGGATCGCAGAAAAGGGTTTGGAGGCAATAAGAAAAATAGAAAATTTATTAAGAGGCTACAAAAGGACAGTGGATTGTGGAGAACAATTACAACTTACGTCCTGAGGAGACACATGAAGAACAAGAATATTTTTTCTAATTTTAGATATGTGGCTTTCTATTTGGCTTTTTCGTCGGAATTTCAGTCAATCAGACTATGATATACTCAGCATCGGCTTCGAGACGTTTCTTCATCTGTAAGAAAATTGCTTGACTGTCATAATGGAGGGCAAATATATAGCCTTTCGGCGCTCTTAATTCTAAAAGAATTTCTTCAATTTTAATACCGTTACGGTGCGTTTCGTCTCTTACTTCCTGTGGTCCAACAGTAATTCCTCGGGCTTCAAAATTTTATAAAAGATTGAATGAACGACGGGAAATTTTCTTTAATTTTCTTTTTCATCTTCTTTATGAGCCGTGTCCCCTCAGGGCGTAAGCGATCTTGGCTCTCCGCAATTTTCTGTCATTTGGAGCTCTTAATAAAAATTTTCGTTATTTATCACGCTTTTTCGCCATCCGTTTATTCAAACTCAATAAATATTAGTTTATACGTTGTTTCTCTCTCTCTCTCTCTCTCTCGTTCTCTCTTGCCTTCAATGTTTCTTGTGAGTATCAGATTTTCCAAGCACTCCTTCCTCATTAGGTGACCCAGAAATTTCAACTGTCTTTTTGTTGCGTTTTTGTTGTCATTTTGTCTAAAACCTTGTTGTTCAGCTGGTTAGCCCATGGTATATTAGCATTCTCCTACAGAAACACGTTTTCTTTGCTTCAAGCATAATTTAATGTTATATCGGGGGATATATATCATATGTAACAATTCAGTACACTTTTCTTTGTTTCTACCGAAGTTTTCCAGTCATTTAATACAATACTTTTGAAATACATCTTTCGCTATCCCACTACGTCTTCGGATTTCAGTGTCGCACTCTCCGTTCTCTGTTAGAACACTTCCCAGCCATCTTTTTTTTAATTTTAAGATATGTAAGCGGAGAGAGAAATAGATAGAAAAGACATTATCTGGTCGGCCAGCAACTTTGCATCACCTCTTAATGCATTTGCTGAAGCCACAACACACCAAGGAACCTGTGAGCGAAATGCGCCTTCCTTTCTCTATTGCTGAAACCTACGACTTTTTCGCACGTATTTGGTTTTATATAAAAAAACAAAGTTAGTACCCCACTCGTTAATTCCCTGCCCACGGTTTTCAGCTGCCCTCCTCGCTTCGGCTTTTCAAGGTTCCGACAAGTACACTTAGATTTGTCATTTTCGAGGAGCATACGCATTCTGTAACACCAGGTTCTCTTTCACTTTTCGAACCAGAAGCGATTCCTTGACAATGTCGTAAAGGAAGACGGGAGTAAAAAGGACAATCAACGTTACGAAGGCAGAATATTTGTTTGTCACCAACGGAAATAAACCAAGATAAGAAATAAAACATCGAGATGTCAAAATAAAACAAGTACAGATTTCTAACTGAGGTGTTTTATAATGGATAATGGAAAATATGGCGATGAAATCTGAAGACGCATTGGAATACTGATATACACATTCACAAATCTAAACGAATTATTAATAAATAGGAAAAAAATCAATAGAACATTTTGACATCTCAACAAACACTCGTTTGACTCTTTTGTGATGCCAAAGAATACTCGTTATCACTTTTATAATGCTTCTGATAGACTTTGTAATCGCAGATACAACTATAGTAACGCCGTTGACCAATGCTGGTGTCACACGCTCTCGAATCTCACTCGCGATAATAGAAATTTTCTCGATAATACTCGCTCGACAAGTAATCCGTATAGAGAAATAGTATCGTGAATAGAGTAGAGAATAGCGTTCTGTATAGTAATCGAGTATAGAGTAGAAATGCAGAACCGTATAGTATAGAGGATAGACTAGAAATAGAGATCCGAATAATAATAGAGGATAGAATAGAAATAGCGATCGTTTAGACGTCACGCAACCTTCCATATATGCGTTTCATCTATGGTAATGTTGTCTACTTAATGGGCTCGACTGTGTTTGCTCAATGTCAGACTCAGGGGTTGGCAGCGACACTTTATTCCTATATAAGAGAAACAACGAAAATCTTACTGAATTTATAAGTATTAATAATTCTTTTTATATAGTAGTGATTACTGGAATTGCTGATGATTTAAATGATTATTTAATCGATTATTTTATGTGAATATTGAAATTGCAGATGTAAAATTAGTAATTCTTCTATATAGCAGTGGAAGTTTCCTGCACAGATTAAGAGGAAACTTGGGTCAACACAATTGCGGTTTTACAGAACATTACTGAGAATACAATCGACGGAACACGTGAACAAAGATGAAATCTTAAGTAAAATAAAAGAGAAAGAAAACTCATACATAGAATAACAAAGAGAAAAGTAACGATTGTGGGACAAATTGTAAATAAGTTGGACCTGCAGAATTTTAACATTCATATGATATACTGAAGTTAAGCAAGAAGCAGCATGCAACATACTCAACAAGTTTGTGTAAATGGATGTCAGGTCAAGGATTAGAAACGTTAGAAAAAAGAGTTACAAGGAAGTTATGGAGAACCGTGATCGATGACATTCTGAATATTCACTGTATATGATAGAATAATGATGAGAAAATCTTTCAGTATCTTTCTATATTTCCGAGATGAGGTATTATGTAAATTATTTACATTATTCGGAATATTGTCCTCATCTTTGTCGCCATATTTATTACAACGATTCGGCCGTTGTACGCTCCGGACTTCTTCATATGGTTGGAATGTCGAACTGAACCTTTTATTTCGTTCACTGGGGTAGACTGTTCTAGTTCCACGTGCCATGTTTAATGGATGTCAGTTATCAGTTATCTCCTGTTAATTCCCATTTCTAAGTTCTCCACTGCCGTAACCGGTTATTGAACTCACACTCTTTGTGTCCTGTCACTGGATTTAACCAACGCCTTTATCCAGATAAAGTGGACAAAGAGTTGTGAGTTCAACAACAGGTCACAGCATTTGTGAATTAAGTTAACGGGAAATAACTGAGATATCCACTAGAGGCAGTGAACTAGACATGAGCTGTCTTGTTGCGTTTCTCATAATGTCGTTCAAAGACTGAAAGATATTCCATTTCATTTCGTGAACCTAGAAAAATCGAAATGAACTGGATTTGGGGGGGATAATCGTTACGAATCTAGATAAACCGACTGTTTGTTCAAATACTTTCCCTGGACTGTGAAAAATTACAATTGATATATTAAGAATAGGTAAATAATTCTCGAACATACTTTATCTAGTGAGTTCGATCCTTCCCACTAATTTCACCATATTTTCCGATTATATAAGAAGCTAAGTTCATCTTCTTCAGGTTAAATTTTTCCTAAACAATCGCTCCAGAAGGTCGACTCTTTGTGGGCTAATGGTTAGCGAATCTAGTTTGGCTAACCATTCCTAGTGAGTTCGATCCACACTGCGTTCCACGGGTAAAATTGCTCTATTAAATAGTCTAGCAAAGGTTGGCATCTTGAAACCGACTAACGAAAATCACGACCTTCCGACACATTTTACCTCCGACGGTCGCATCTGCCTAGAGTAATTTCCATTATTCCGTTATTCATTCTGTCATCTTCACATCCAAGCCTACAGAACTTGCTATTCCCTAGCAGTCACCCATCTACGTACTGATAAGACTCGACTTTGATTAACTTCGATGATCTTAGCAGAACCGGTATTTTCAACGTGATGGGGCTGTACAAGAAGTCGCGAATTTTTGCAGAAGCTTTATCGATGGATCGTATGTATGAATTCCAAATGAGGTCTTTGAGTGAAGCTGCATCTCACTAGATTAGGAAGAAATCCTTGAAATTATAACTGCTCATAATGGATGGTAAAAAAAAAACCTCATAGTGTACTCGGTGATGTTGAAAGGTTGCTCGCTTGGGTTTTGAGGTAACGAAAGTTGCAAGTCATTAACCTTGAGCTGTTAGTGATAGATTTGTAGAAGGAACAGCTGCCAAACTCTGATCATTGTATTTTTTGAAGTGACACCCATACACGGGTGAATCATCCGCAAATATATTTACTAATTATCTGTGAATATTCCTCGGCTGATCGTTATTAAAATGTAAAAGAGGGTAGGAAATTTATTGAAATAAAAATGCATCTCGTATTCCCCTTGAATATTTTATGCCGTCACATGTGGTAATTTGAAGAAAGGATTAAACACTAAAGCATGCATGGTCGTCAGCGGTTAGAAGAGTCCAAACAAAATTTCTGATTGAATATGACCAAATCAAGCTAGTTCAAAAATATAAATAAATATTTAGGAGTTATAAAACGTACATCTGAACACTAATGGGCATGTCCCAATACTCATAAATACGTAAGACATTATTGTAAGCGTAGTGGAAATATTCTGGCTAATTAGTCCATCACTAGCAGTGGCTTACCTACTTCACGCCGCTGGCGAGTATTGTATTTTGTTGATGTTATAAAGATTACCATTTCATTTCTAACCTCCGTTTTGGTTATTCCTCATTCAGTAACCCTTTCTAGGTTACAACAGTGTGTTATCACAGTGCACGATAAATGCGACACAGAAATCCGTAGGATCATCGGATTAGCGAAAGTTGCCTTCTAAAAGCTAAGTAAAGTATTACGAACAGGAATGTTTCTTTAAAAACAAAGAAAACAGTACTGAACCTGGATAATAACCACACAGGACTTTAGGAAACAGAAATGTGTATTCTGAAGAAGGATGCTGAGACTGACATGGACTGAACATGTGAGTAAGAACAAAGTTGTAGAGTAAAATTTAAAAAATGGAAACATTTATACGCATGATCGGAAAGAGATAATTGATATTTGTAAGACCTATAATGAGGAAAGAGGTTTGGAAAATTTGATACTCACACGATAAACTGAATGAATAAAAGGACAGAGGAAATCAGTGCATAACCTACTTAGGGAGTTTATGTAAATGCTTGTCAGAACAGGGATTAGGAGAGATAGCGAAGAGACAACATTTACTAAGATTTACTAAGAACTACAAAGGACATGGAATTACAGAGAACCATGTTCTCGCACGTCCTGAAGGGAGACAACCCATAGAGAAATAAATTAAATCTTATCAGTTTTGCTTTAACTTAACTTAAAATCATTTAAGTGCCTTGGATAGAGAGGGAATGGGTAACACAGTTATGTCAGATATTGTTAGATTAGAGCTTTGTTTTCTTAGTGATACGCCATCAGTGTGATGCTGTGCCTCATCTGTTGAAATATTTCATTTCCGTTACCATCGTAGATAATCATTAAAATATTCTCATGAGTTGTTATAAAATCGTTGGCTACTTTCCTGCTTGCCAGTCAACTCGAAATTTACAAGATATCTGAGTATCACCTGTACTGTGATGAATGTCACGTTAGACCCTTACTCGTATACTGAATGGAGCCATTGATGGACTCTATGACAAATTGCGCTAACATAAGCACAGATCTCCTTTTAAACGGAAGTGTTTCATTTTTAGGCACAATTTTCTATTCCTACTCATATTCGCCTCAATGTCTTTTTATATTGGCGCCGATCCAATGTTATCTCGTATTTCTTCGTAAAATTTAATCATTTTAAATTAAAGGGACAGGACTCCTTCCGATTCGTATTAGAATACAAGTAATGCTAGTTTTATCAGTAAGAAGATATTGTAATCAGGCTAAGAAGAATTATTTCTGTTGACGTCCGATCTATTCATTGGGAAATTTCCAATTATTTTTTCTACGTAAGAAAACAAAGCACAAGTATCATTTTAGATGTTTCATAATTGTCGCCTAGTACGGCACAAGGCTACTTAGGTAGAAAGGAAAATAAGAAGATTGCGTTACACCAGTTTCCAGTGGGAGAACGCGCATTTGGTTTGAAACAGAAAACAAGTGGGAAATATATAACAACGGCAGCAACGAGGTAGGCCAATATTTTATTCCCTTTGGCTTGGGTTATTTTATTTGGCGAATCAGCAACGCAATGGGTTACTTAATGCCGACTATATATATATATATATATATATATATATATATATATATATATATATATATATATTAAGCGATTCACCCCAAGCAAGGCGGGAAGCCACTAGGACGCAAGGGGTTACAGAAGATTTGGAGCAAGATCAGATAGGAGTGATAGAGGAAAGGATGAAGAGAAGGATAGTGGATAGATCAAGGCAACTGGAGATGTCGATTGACATTACATTTGAATAGTTGGAGATTATAGCTTTCAGGAAACTGGAATATGGAAGGGAGTTCCAGAGGCGAGTGATGCGAGACATGAAGCTATTGGAGTAGAAGAACCAGCTACATTTAGTAATTTCGACAGTGAAAGGGTGAGAACGGGACGCCAGGCTCGTAGGGTGCTTGAATTCATGAAGTCTGGGAACAAAAAGAACAAAAAAAAAAAAAAAACTAAACAAATTCGTTCGTTTTGTCACGTACAACCAGTACAGCCGTTTTTTTTTTTTTTTTTTTTTGTTGTTCATTAAAAAACAAGCAACGCTTTCTTTGGAGCACTTCACTGGTTAAGACTCTTCTTGTATGTAAGTGTCGTTCCCGACCTGTGCCCGTCTTCTCTCTCCGATCCAAATCGAGATTCCCAACCTCCCCACTGTCTTTTGAACATCGCTTTTTATCTCGAAATTTTCTAATTACCATAATCTGTTTATCCTTCTCCATCCTTTACAGAGATTGCCTCTTGATTTTATTGGAAGATAGAATACAATTGCAACTATTATGTTTGAAGGGTGGACAGATCTTTACATTTTTTCTTTTTTCAGTTTGTTTTCGTGGTCATCATTACCCTCAACTATCATTTTATAACATGGATACAATTTTTATACAATTATACATATTGAAACTTTAAGTCGTGGTGTGTTTTTCAGTAGGGGCCCTATGTGTGTCAGATATTTGGTTTATGCATGAGCGAATCGAATGGTAATAGATTCTTAGGGTGAATAAATAAATTGTAGCGAATCTGATTAGCTAGGCATAAGATAGTGTCGACCTGCCTTGACCCATCTCCCACTTTTTTACTATATTTAATCTGTATTAAATCGTAGACAAGCAACGTTTGTACAAAAACTGATAATGTTTTGCAGATTTATATATTTTTTATATTAGAAAAAATGTTTTAATATAAATTGAAGACAGACATTCTGTTGAAATATTGTTTAACATTGTCAAACAATATGTTTTTTTTCTTTTCTTTAACCTTTGTTAACTATTATTATTATTATTATTCACTTCATTATACTATCTTTAAATTAAAACAGCAATGCTATTTGTATTTGGAAACACTATTCGTTTTCAACTGATGATCTTTCAGGCAAGATCGACGCCTTTTCCATCCATAATGTGTGAAATCGAAAAGAAAAAAAAAATCTGACACCGAACTGATGATTTGAAATGAAAAGCGAACAAGGAGATGAAATTAATCTCAGTGACAACAATATTGACAACGCCAGCCTAATAAGGAAGTGAGCATCCATCATACGCTACAAAAGAATCTATAAAACAAACAGACACAAAAATAGAAGGGAACGCAAGCGAGAAAAGAATTTCACTCTCGAGAGAAAGGACTTTAATGGAAGTCTTGTATATATTGTTGCTATGCAGACATTAAATAAGTCCATAGGACAAATGTCAAAGATTGATGCTTCATAAACATGAAAAACGAAATCAATAAAAAGGTATGAATTACGGTTGAACCTATTTGTGCTCATTGGTAAAAGGGGTAATTTCATTGCTCTTGTCTATGGCGTGCCACATTGATTCAGAAAGAACATGATCTCCGATAAGTCAGCATGGTATTCAAGAACGCATTTTTACCTGTTCTATGATATATCGAGCTGTAGAAGACTTTCCACATCATAGTGCTTGCATTTTGAGATTTCGAGCATGAAACCTCAATACATTCATGGTTTTATTCAACCAATAAAATCAACGGATTAAGAGTCGAGTTTGCCAATGAAAAATTTAAAATTTCGATTCGAAATGGTAAAAAAAAAAATAACACGTTTACTCCATTATTAAAAAAAAAAAACTTTAATAGATTAAATAATACTTTTATTCATGGGATAATATATATATATATTAAGAAATGGACAAGGTCCGACAATTTATTTATTAAAGGTTTAACGTTGTTATTTTATAGATACAAGTATTTAAGCAAATGCTCTGTTTATGATAAACAGTATTAAATAACATTTACCATACTGAATGTCCGAAAAAAAGAAAATTTTTCGTTCTTTGACAGGATTCGAACCTGCATCCTATACGGAACCGTCATATACGCTGACGTGCCTTTACCGCTTGAGCTACAAAGAACCAATGGGTAGACAAGGTTTTACTGCTTATAAACTCCAACTTTCCATGAATCTCGTACATTCATAACTGCTCTGGGGTATCGAATGTAAACAAATGACGTCATATATTAAGAAATGGACAAGGTCCGACAATTTATTTAAAAAGACATATTTTTATGATTGTTATTTATATATATATGATAAACGAAAATTAAATAACATTTATATTTAAAATTTTCTAGGCCGGTAAATGTTATTTAATACTAAACAGATTTGCTTAAATATATATAACAACGTTAAACATAAAAATATATATATATATATATATATATCTTACTTATTAGAAAAACCCAGGTTGTGTGTGTACGCTTATATATTGGATCGGATTTCCTACATTTTTCAACCGATTTCAACAAAACTTCACAGGACTACGTAAAATTACCTTGCGGTGGTTCTGACAGCGCCAAAAATTGGAAAAACACAATTGATTTTGCACGAAATCTATTTGAAAACACGATTAAGAGGCATTAATGAAAGGGGGGCAATCACATCGTGTTATACTTATTATAATACCCAGGTTGGTTGTTTGTATGTGTGTGTGTATGTGTGTGTGTGTGTGTGCATGTGTGTGTGTGTGTGTGTTGTTTATTATATGGTATCGGATTTCCTACATTTTTCAACTGATTTCAACAAAACTCACTTTTTTTTGGCAGGTAGTGTTTCTTATTGTCTTGCACACATTTTTCTTTATTTTTACATTCAGAATGCTTTAAAAATTCCAGTTACAAGAGAATTGTTTATAATAAAATTCTATTCAATCGGTAGACTCATAACGATTGAAAACAATGTTTTTGTTTGAGTTTGGTTTTGACCAATTCGTAAAAAAAAAAAAACTAATTAAGACATGCGTGTCCGTCAACCTTAAACAATGGTCTTTTATTTTATTTTTCAGTCTTTATGATGGTCGATACTTGATCTATCTCTTACTGTTACATCCCCGGGTAACGCCGGGCTCTACTGCTAGTATATATATATATATATATATATATATATATATATATATATATATATATATATATTGAGGAAAAAAACAAAGGAAAAGGTCAGTTATAATTATGGAACGAAATGGAAGGCACCAACGCACACAAAAACTATGAAAACACAGTAAAGATATACACAAGCAACATCGATAAGCATAACAGGTCAATTGCTGATATCCCGTGATGAGTGGACGGACAGATCCCTCTATGAAACGCTGGAGTTGGAATGCTGAAGTTAACGCCAGTCAGGTAAATGACAAACCTTTTATTGTATTAATACTCTCACTCACCCTCTCTCTCTCTCTTCTCTCTCTCTCTCTCTCTCTCTCTATATATATATATATATATATATATATATATATATATATATAATTCCATAACTAAGAATACTATTTTAATCTGATGAAATTCTTTAAAAGAAAGAAACGTGTTGAATTTTTTCTTCAATTTTGTCATTTAATTACTCAACAATTATTCGAGATATAGAAATTTATGTATGTTTTCTTATTTAATTAATCAGTATCTTTATTATATGTGATTTCTTTTAGTGCATCTTTCCTTCGATACTGTGGTGCATTATCGGTGAAATCAAACTATGTCAGAAAGACAGTTCGACCATGAGATGATGTGCCTGCGATGGATTTAAGACTTTCTTACTTATCGTGAATTAATTAGAGATTATCTTTTATGTCAGTTATGTTCACAATGTTAGGTGAGGCAAGATGAAATCTCCCTGGAGCTTTTTTTATATATATATATGTAAGCAAATATATGAATATAGATCCGACAGTATGAAAGAAAAATACAGAAAAAACAAACAAAAATCTGAATATGCAATTATGTAGTATTAAATGAAAATGTCCATGAAGATGGTCTCAAATAGACCGAAACGTCCGACGTCGACTTTATATTAACATTAATACTACTACATAATTGCATATTCAGATTTTTATTTGTTTTTTTCTGTATTTTTTTTTCATATATATATTTCTTTTTTCTTTCTCTCTCTCTCTCTCTCTCTCTCTCTCTATATATATATATATATATATATATATATATATATATATATATATATATATATATATATATATATATATAAAACTTGTCCAAAAACTTGCAATATCAAAATTGGTCAATTGTTACATTAGGATTTGAACTCTTGTCATTTAGATTTAAATATATCATACTGGAATTCTCTGAGGTTTTATAACACTATTGTAATCTAATTTGAGCAATAAGCATATATAATAACTTTTTAAGCTTAACAGAAAAATTCTGATGAAACCTAATCATAAAAGAAAAATGACAAATTCATCATTAATTAATCATAGCTAAGGATCGAAAGATAATACATGATTTAAATAAAGTTCATATATATATATATATATATATATATATATATATATATATATATATATATATATATATATATATCCAGGACCATTTTCCAAGTTATTTCGCCCTCTCTAACCTTCTAACTTTCTGTCCTGGATTAAAAGTTTCATCACAGTTTCCATGTACGATTTCATTTTCATGTCTTTTAAAAATGCTCATTGGACTGTTGTAGGTGAAACTCCACTCTCTCCTGATCTGTATCTATTCTATTTGATCTGTTTAGTTCTAAGTTAAAATGATGGTTCCTCTTCCAGTTGTGACCTCCTGATGCAGTTTTCTTTCATTGTTTCCTCTTTTTAAAACTTATTCGCCCTTCTCTTGATTGTTCTTTGAAGATGGAAGTCAGACTATGAATATTGGTATCATTCCTGAAGTCATGAATGATTTTTTTCCTTTTTCCATTTCTCAGTTGAGAAGTCGGTGGGGCTGCCACAAAAAAAGATATAAACCTATTCTCTTTCCAGGTGGACAACTCAAATTATTTTCAGTGATTCCTAAGGTAAATGATATCAAAATGGCTAAACGTCTTATCTGAAAACCCGAAAAAAAAGGAAACTCAGTTTAGTATTTTCCTTTTTAGACTCTAAATATTCTGTGGGATAGTCGATACACTGTAACAAGATTTGGACATTTTTGCTGTTACACCAGTTATATATTCCCAGCTAGGTCCCATCATATTACAGTTGAAGTGGATAGATGTAGCCATGAGTTATATACTAATACTTTCATCTCTCACAGTTCACGTTTGTGAAATCCTCTTCGGGGATTTTGCTTTCCGATCAACGTTGAAAAAAATGTATATAAAATCTCGATTGTTATCTACTGTCTGATTAATTCCCCCTTTTTTATTGTTCTCTTTCCTTATTGATGTTTCTTTTTTCACTCATATTACTTCACATTCAGTACCCCCCCCCACCGCCTTACGTATTGGTGGCTTTACTGCCTTGCTTGGGGTGAAATGATTTTTAAAAAAAATCACTTGTTTAACAGATGTTGATTGGCAAAAGATTTGAAAGGAATCTCTTGGGTGTTATTAAAACAAGGACTTGCTGCTCGTTTCTCGATTTGCATATTTGAGAGGGTGGCTTTTGTTGATATATAGATGTCTTTCCTCAGATTCGAACAGAGCTAACCTATGCTTTATACTGCATCTATAATCAGAATAATCTGAAATATCATGGACAGATCACGAGGAAGAAGAGCTTGGAGAATTTGATACTCACAGTTCATATCGACAGCAAAATAGACAAGAGGATGTAGTGGGCTATCTACCCGGTCCCCATGTGTGAATATATGATCGAACTATGTCCAAAATACAAATGTTTCTAAGAATTACAAGGGATATAATATTGTGGAGAGCATTGGTCGCTCATGTCCTGAAAGGATCGGTACATAGAAAAAATAAGATGCGGAGTGGACTTTAGTTATAGTCACTGGGAGAGAGCACATTATACGGCACAGAAAAAGACCAATGCATTAATCTCTCGTTCACGGTGACTTGTGACTTCGTGCTAAAAATCGATGGACACTTCCTGATTTAACCTGAAATATTCAAGTCAACCGGTAATATGGTTTTGAAACATTTTCAAACGGTGACAGACGCTGGGCTTCTACGTCCACAGACAAATAGTGTTCAGAATGATCTCCTTGGCAAATCAATCATAACTAATTTTAAATTCGGTTCTTCGAAGTCGGCGATCGTGCTAACCATTCGGCTACGCGTCCGTTGTGATATAATTGACAATAAATTAATCTTGTCAAAAATTTATAATGAAAATACGTCGTCTATAAAATTTGGTCGAGTTGAGAAACTTTATTGCGGAGACATTTTATAGAAAATCTATTTATCAGTTGATCGATAGTCTATGCTTAGACTTCTTACGATGGAGGAACGCTATCGAGTTGGTATATCATGTGGGGGTGAAAAAGCAAAACCAAAACGCGAAAATCTGTTCCATCAGAACCTTTCACATTGATAACCGCTGGTTTAATTATAGACGTTATTCTTCTATCTTTGTTTCTCTTTTTCATCTGAAGAATCTCAAATTTGTTCAATGTCGAGGAAAAACTTTTCTTAAAATGACAAGTCGATATTTCCATTTCACCTTTAAGAAACACAAACAAATATTTGGAATAATAATAATAAAAATAAAGAATTACTGAAAAATATAATGGCACTGACAACGTACTGTTCATTTTGACTAATGAAAATATTACTTGCGACCTCGATAACAGAGGGTTGCTGCAGGCGAATGTCATTTTATGACAAACGTAATTAATCCTCTTAAAAATTTTGCTGAAGTTTGATAAGTAAATATGAGGTTTCAGAATATTTAAAATAGGAATGGACATTCTTTCGTTGTTTCTCGTTTCGAAGAGGTCGAATTAAAATTCTCTAAAAGGAAAACAACAACACTATTTACAGTAGAAAAGTAGATTGTAAATTTTAAGTTGGATCATCTTCGAAATATTTATTAGATGATAGAATGATCGATCAAAGACGTCGTGAACAATTCCTGGTGTTACATTTGTTAGTGTTACAAGGTTTTTGCTATATTTATCTGACCTGAAACTGAACTGAACTCATGGCTGTCCTCAACTTCTTAAGAAAAGTTATTTAAATACACACCCCATACACACACACACACACACACACACGCGCGCACATATATATATATATATATATATATATATATATATATATATAGATAGAGATAGATAGATAGATAGATAGATAGATAGATAGATAGATAGATAGATAGATAGATAGATAGATAGATAGATATGGAGAGTGAGAGAGAAAAAGAGATACCGGCTAGTCAGTTGTATGGATATGAATTTGTGACCCTGAGTTTCAATCTTTTGCGATCATCAGACAAGACTGGGAAAGCCAGGGGCATAAACTCATATCCATAAAACTATATATGCTAGCTTCATTACTGATATTTATCAATCTCAAATAAGTACTACACATATAAAATATAATATATATATAAAATATAATATATATATATATATATATATATATAATATATCTATATAATATAATATATATACACATATATATATATATAGAGAGAGAGAAAGAGAGATAGATAGATAGATAGATAGATAGATAGATAGATAGATATACATATAATGTTATAATAATATAGATTAAATATAGCTAAAAGAGCTATTATCCAGGATGTTTACTTTACTTTTAATTAAAACTGAATGATAATCTCAAAAAAGCAGATTTAGAAAAAAAATTCGCTTGTGCCTTAATGAACTCTGTTCCTGTTCAAACCAAATTCATAAATAATTGTAGTGAAAAAAACAACACTAAATACCTATCAGGATGACTCACCTTATATGTCTCTGGCCATAGCTAAATTACGACACATAAGCACACACGGAATCCTACTAAACTCTATACGTAACGCACGGAGAATATACATCTCTAGTAGCCTCATTCATATGTAAAAAAAGATTAAAATAATGGAAACATTGATAATAAAAATGAAAAAAGCCAACACTCAATAACAACAGCTATGGACACGGCCACAATGAGAAGATACTATTGGTAAAATAGAAAAAATCCTATAACGTTAGACATATACATAAATATCTACACAGTCAGAATTAAATAAAAAAAATCGTCCTTGAAAAAAACGTCCTTGCCGTCATTGTCAAAAATTTTACTTAAATAATATTTAAATATAAATAAAAAAAAGGTGACCTAGAAATATACATACTTATAATTGATTTGAAAATAATTTTACTTACTGTAAGTGTTTCTAATACATTTACTTGTTTTAAAAAGAAATATAGTATATTAAAAATAAAAAGTGAATTTTTTTTTTAAATCGTAGTTAAATAAAACGTATTCTAAACTAAATACGCCCAAAATATCTTTAAGTATACAAATAGAAAAAAAATGCCGTAAGAATTTTTGCCGTTAACAATAATTTAAAAAAAAAAATCCAGACGACATGCATTTAACGGATGTCAGATTTCATTGAAAAATACATCCCTACCCCTAACAAAACGTAACTAATAACTGATGCATCAAAACACAGTGATAATGAACTGGCAAACATCCCTTGTCTAGATGACATCCTTCCCTCTATTAACAAGCTTACTAATTCCATTACTGTATCCTTGGAATCGTGAATTATGATTTTTCGCTGTGCCATTAAAACCCAGTAAATTTAAAAATAAGTTACTCAAAAATTCGATGGAACTAATGTCTTTAATTTAATTACAAAATTAAATTCGAAGATTTTAGCTTCCATTTTTGAAACATGGTTAAAAATGTGTAGCGAAAAAAACCATAATTTTAATCAATTAATATATAATATATATATATATATATATATATATATATATATATAAAGAGAGAAACAAACATTTTTGGTTATAATGTATATATATATATATATATATATATATATATATATGCATAATAGAAAGAAACCCGTGCATATGTTTATATCTGCATGATTTTATATCTGTATGTGCATACATATTTTAAATATTTACTTATGTTACTAAATAACTTTATTCAAACGTATCTATGTCTATTTCAGTCTCTCTCTCTCTCTCTCTATATATATATATATATATATATATATATATATATATATATATATAAATCTCTCTCTCTCTCTCTATATATATATATATATATATATATATATATATATATATACACACACAGGTATGTTTGCATATGTGTGTGTTTGTGCGTGCATGGTTTGCGTGTCTGTGTGCTTATATATATGTGTGTTTCTTTGTGTATTTTGGGGAGTTGTCAAGTCTGAAAAAAATTAACATTTCTGAACTTGAAAAGCAAAATATCTGAAGATATCTAATATTTCCGTGGTCTCCGGCATTAAAAGAAGCAAGGAATTAGATTAGGAAATGTAAGCTATCCATCGACTTTCAGTCATTTTTACTCGGCTAGACATACTGTGTCTGACCTCGACACCAAAATAAGTACTCTTATCAAAATCTTTGCAAAACATTAACCCCTTAATTTTTCTTTAATTTCTGTGTTTATCAAAAAGAAAAAAATAATAATACATATAGAAAAAATGAGGAATTAATAACAAGAATGGTCACCTAATATCTCTGTTAATTGACACCAAGTTTGTATCAGGGTTTATATTAGATCATTGTTTTATTATATTACAAAAGCTGTAAAATCTCGTCAATGCATAGCAATCTCTCAAAATTAATTAAGAGAGGAAGACGACACTTGAAGTAACAGAGATATCGTTCTACTGAAGGATGCCGAGAATACCATGGCCAAGACATGTGAGCAACGAGGAAATAGTAACAGGAAAACGTATACTTACAATCAGAATGAAACAGTGGAAATTAATGTGGCATATAATTAGAAACAATATGGTGGACAATTTAAAACTCACATTTCATACTGAAGAGAAAATAAGCAGAGGAGAAATCTATTTAAAGAATTTGGGGGTGGGGAGATAAAGAAGGATTGCAAAGGATAAAAATTTAATCAAAGAAACGAAAGAGAGGATGTTGTGGAGATCTCTGTTCGTAAACATTCTGAAAATATTTAGTTCGGAACGAATTCATATTAGTGTAAAATGCTTAAATTGTGAAATATGACATATATTTGTTTATTGATTACAGTACTACAAAAAAGAAGATAGCAATATTTATACTACATTTTCGATAAAATCAATAGAAGCATATGCAATGTTATTGTTAATGACCTGGCATCTCAGCTTCAGTAACTTTCTAACCACCGTAATGTAGCTTCATTGAGCATTTTCTATAAATACTTTTATGGTAATTGTTCGGATAAACAGTCTGTTAAGGTACCTAGTCGTTAAGGATTTCGACTCTCTACTATAATGTCAAAAAGGTCTCAACAACTTATAATTAAATTGGCAAGATGTAACAGGAAGTTCTATGCTATCAGTTATTATTAAACACTTCTCGCTTGTGGAACTCGCTTCCGGCTTGATGCTTTATCTAATGTTTTCTTAACTAATCCCCCTCTTATGTTCTTGAGATTCAGTAATGTGTTTTTTCTTATTCTTTCATACTCGCTAATCATTGTGTTTTAATGGCTTTACTACCTTGCTTAGGGTTAAATGATTAAGAAAAAAAATCCACCATCACACTCATCCTTTGGGGAGGAACCTCTGCCTGATTGCCCACGTCTTCAGTCGTGTGGACGTGATCGCCATGTTTAGCCAATTGTCGGCTGGTGAGCTATTTAACCCATAGTTTAGACGGATTGCCATTGACGCTGACGATTCATCTGCTCTTTAACAGTCTGGTGGTGGAGCCGATTTAGTCATTGTCCGCTCGAACACTCAGTCGTTCTACTCCAAAACCGGTTGCCACCTAAGGCTATAAGACTCAGTTTGTCCTAGTTAAATACTGTACCTAGGAACACTAATGAATATATCCCGATACTCATAAATACGAGAGATACTACTGTCAGTGGGGTTCATATGCTATCAAAGTAATCCACCACAAACTGCGGTTGCCCTATTTCACGTCGATTGTGAATATTGTATTTTGTTAATCTTATAAGGATTATCATTTCAATTCCAAGCTCCGATTTAGTTATATCTCATTCAGTAACATTTTCTAGGCTACAGCAGTTCTGCTATGTGCCCGTAGCCAAGGAGAGGTGATTCGTGCCTTTCCTAATGGTATATGTAACGGACTCGACTTGCATTCGAACTCAGCTCCCCGATTACACATTCAGAGACGCTAACAACTCACTTGTATTGGAATATGAATATTTAGTATATATGTTTAATATACTATATTATTACTTGTTCTTGAAAAAAAAAAAAAAAAAACAAAAAAAAAACAACGGCATTTCATTATGGAGTCTGGAATATATCAAAATGTCTATGGAAATGTGCAATTTTACTTCCGAATAAATTTTACTTCCAAAAAAATTATTTTTGAATTAAATCAAAATTATTAAAATTGAAAAGAATCTAGAAAAATAACTAAATATCTTTCTTTTCCATGGTGTAGGCAGAAAGATCAAAGGAAAACATTACTTCTCGCGTTTCGACAATATATGTATGACACAGAAACCAATCAGAATATTCTAATCGTGCGTTTAGGATGCATTGAACCATTTGTATAATGTATCATGTTATACACTCAGGATTGTCCTCAGTAGAAATGTTGGTGATATAGCAGTTCTGATTTCAATCCTTGAAACTGGTGTACAGACAGAGACTCATTAGCAAACATGTGTGACCTATTACTAAGATTATATATTACTGAGTTGTATTGGATAAAAAAAGATGAAAGAGCGCTAGACATGAACTAGAAAGATCACCGCCCGTAGATTAAATCAAGTGTCCAGTTCGAAATAAAAAAAAAACGGCTACTAGATCCAAAGACGCCTAAGGGAAGCTGGAGAAAATAATGACCGAATAGTTGCGATAACAAAATAAGGTGAGGAGAATAAAACGATTGAAAATGATGGAAATATTAATGGTAACTGCACCTGCTAGAAATTTAGATATATCAGGTCATCCCATAAGTTCTGTCCGAATTTTGAATAAAGTAAACAAGTGACCAAATGTTACATTTAATTACAGATTCAATCAACAATGTATTTTCCCTGATTATCTATGCTTACTAATTCCATTACTGTAATATTCTTTTGGCTTTGATTCGAAGAACTCACAAATGCCAGTTTTAACCTCTTCCTGTGTTACAAAAGCTGTTTCTTCCAAATGATTCCTTAAGTTACGAAACAAATGGTAATCTGAAGGAGCAAGATCGGGAGAATAAGATGGATGAGGAATTTTCTCCCAACCAAGTTCTTCGATCTTTTGTGACGTGATTATTGCTGTGCCGGGTCGCGTATTGTCCTGATGAAACATCACCTCTTTTCGATTCACTAGAGCAGGTCTTTTTTGTTCCTCAAAACTTGGTTCAAACGCTCTAATTGCTGACAGTATCTTTGAGTATTAATTGTTGCATTATGTGTTAAGAATTCAAAGTGGATTATTCCTTGGTGATCCCACCAGATTAAAAGAAGAACCTTTTGTCCATGAAGTTCCATTCTCGGCTGTGGCTGGGGTCCTTCCCCTTTACCGAGCCACTGTCTACGACGCTTAACATTTCGATAAAAGTTCCATTTTTCGTCGCCAGTCACAAGTCTATCTAAAAAAGGTGAAACAAGTTGGCAAGAATAGAGAGAAGAGCAGATGTCAACACGGGATTTGAGGTTGTTTTCAGACATTTCATGAGGAACACATTTTCCAAGTTTATGAACTTTTCCAAGTTGTTGAAGATGACGATGAACAGTTGTATGGTTTGAACTGAGAACCACTGCCAATTCCTCAACTGATAAAGCAAGATTTTCTTCAAGGGCTGCTTCAAGAAGCTTTTCATCAAACTCAACTGGACATCCGGTTTGATCTTCATTTTCAAGGGTGAAATCTGCACCTCTGAATTTTGCAAACCATTTTCTGCAAGTTCTTTCATTCACACATTCCTCTCCATTAACTGAGAGAATGTTTCTAGCCGCTTCGGCTGCTGATTTTCCTTTATTGAACTTATAAAGCATTATGTGCCTCAAAGGATTCTTTGGTACTTCCATGTTAGCAGGGTTTTAATCAAACAAAATTTAATTTTATTGTTCTCTGAAATAAAATTTGATCAGTTTAAATGCATAACATAAAAATAATGTTCTACTCCATTAGACATTATAAAATACTCTTTAAATATCGTCCATTTTAAAAAAAGTTACAATTCGGACAGAACTTATGGGATGAACTGATATATCATTTGAACCAGCATTTTTATATTAACCATTCTGTCTTTCACATGGTAACTGCTGTTTTAAATCTGTATCTAGGAGAGTTGGGTCATTGTGTCTAGCTAGATCATTTTTTTTCTTCAGAATCTATCTTACATATTTATATATATATATTCGTACTTGCTTTGAATATATACTGCCATATGTGGTTTGGTGCCAGTGCCATATATTTAGAGACTTGTGATAAAATCTAAAGTCATAAATACTTTAATGATAATTGTTCTGACAAACTTAGCTCTATGGTACCAAGCCTTTACTAATTGAAGCGTAGTACTAGATTGGTGACAAGGCTCATCATCATACAGATTAAATATCCAGATGCAACTATAAGTTATATGTTAATACTTTCTTCTATCGTACTTCTCGCTTGTGGAACACTCTTCCGTCTTCTTGCTTTCCAGACAACTTTGATCTTCAAAAATTTAAGTGAAATATCAACCGTTATTTTTAGTTTTCATAATTCTGTACTTTTATTGCCCTGTCTGTTTAATAATAAATTTTTCTCATATTTTCTAACACTTAATAACATACTGAATTTTAGTGACTTTATTGCTTTGCCTGCTGTGAAATGATTATAAAATGAATATGAAATGTAACTACTTGGAAGAATTATGGTAGTGATTCGAATAAAATGAATAACCACAAACCAATTCAATTGAGAATCCTGATTCAAATAATGTATGCTGTATTTACTGTAAGATTAAGAAAAAAAATCCCTAATAGGATATCCGTCAGCTGGACAAAAAGTTACCATTGAACACAAAATATCCAGCACAAATGGTAAAATATTCCATCGAGGTTAAGTGAGATTGAACAAAGCTTTGGTGAAGAAGTTAAAATTGGTACACGTCACCGATAGAAAGTCTTCAATCCTCTGCAGTATTCAACAGGTGCGACAAATTCACATGACCATTTACATCTGTCATTGCAGAAACATCTTAACGGAAGAGAAGTAATTCCCTGGATAATTACAAAAAGTTCGGAAAGCATCGCATCGAATTCTGTTATAAGGTTGCGTGCCAGCTGGCAAATACAGAATACATAGGGTCTTCGATAATTTTATTGTGAATGTCGAAGTTATATAAGTTTTTTTATTGTTATTTATGAATGGAATATATACATATATATATATATATATATATATATATATATATATATATATATATATATATATATATATAAAGGGGGAGGAATCGAGAGGCCACACCATCCATGTTAGATGCAATTCATGCCAACTGTCGATTGCATCTACAGACTGTCGCCTGGTTGCATGTTCACTTTTATATTTACACACGCTCTATCTCTGATATTGAGTTTATATCAAAATATAGCACCGCTTAAGACTTTATATATATATATATATATATATATATATATATATATATATAATATATATATAATCGACTCTCCTCGAGATTCGACGTATATTCCAAGCTGATCAGTTCCCAGGAAAAACAGTCCGACACCGGCACATGATATTTGATTATAGTGGTGAAGGCTTCGTGCAGGACCATCCACACTATTTGAAGGAGAGGAGTACAGAGACCTGGTGCACCGAATGCCACAAGGTTCCTAAACGACCCTCCGCAGGTTTTAAATTCAGAGTTGTCCTTCTCCTAGACAAGTTGCCATCCACAGCTATAGAACCCAGTCTGTCCTGCTATTTTTTAGCTGGAGGGAGAGCAAGAGGATTCATACCTTTCCCAAAGGGTAATAGTACGTTGAATGTAATGGATTCGACTGGAATTCGAACTCGGCTCTCGATTCCTCAATCAAGCCGCTATCCATTACTTTATCTATATATATATATATATATATATATATATATATATATATATATATATATATATATATATATATATATATATATATATATATATATATATATATATATAGTATAAGAATAGTATAAGAATAAATTCCAAAAACCAAAATATACTATTCGTAAAAGAGTGCGCAATACAGAGTAGAGTAAATATAATTTATTCGTAAATTATAACATAAATATGTTCTAAAAACACTATAAAAATAGCCATTTTCTTTCAAGACTTCTGGCGTCTTATTAAGTGATCGTGTTGAATGTGATTCAACACTATCACTTGATAAGACACCAGAAATGTTGAAACTAAATGGCTACTTTTGTAGTGATTTTATAACATATTTATGTTATAATTTTCTAATAAATTACCAACACACACACAACACTTATATATATATATATATATATATATATATATATGGTGTCAATGTAGGTTTTAAGAAAACGATTCCAGGAAAAAAACAAAAAACAAACTTAATGTTTGACTTAGGATCATTTCCTTCAATCATACCGGGTGTAACAAGAAAACTGTCCAAACAGCATAAATTAGTATTTTCAATTACTTATCATACTCAATAAATAGACAAAAGTAAAAAGGAGTGTAAGTCAAGGATGTGTCTTCTCAGAAGACATTTTATATCAATACAGGACCCATTATTGGCGGTGTCAAAAATAACAACATTAAATATGCTGATAACAACGTATTGTTAGCAAACACAGAATAGAAAACTACAAGAACTCCTACAAATCGAAGAAAAGACTAATTATCGATTGTAAGATGTCAGAAAGCGTCGATGTTAGCACAAAAATACAATCCACCATGCAATAGATTGGAGTCAACAAAATCAAAGATATGTACCAATTTACATATATAGAAAGCGCATTGCGATAGAGAAAGATGCCTTCTAAAATCTGATCTAAGTAGTGAAAAACTAAAAATATCTTCATAGTCAAAGAAAAGAGTATGAAATATTATGTAGTATCTGTCGACTTTTATGCCAATGAAATCTGGGCAAATCTCCCCACAGATGAAGAAGAAACGTGAAGTAACAGAAATATAGTCATACAGAAAGATGTTGAAAATACAACGGATAAAACATGTGACAACGACGAAGGTCTAGAGACAATTGTAACAAAAAGGACAATATTTAACATCAGCATGAGACAGTTGAAATTTCTAGAGCACATAATGAGGAAGGAGGGCTTGGAAAATCAGTTGCTCACAGGACAATTGAAAATAAGACGTCTAGCGGAATGCAACGCACAACGAATGGATGACAGAGACGGTTTCAGGATAGATAGAAAAAAATGTTATTAAAAGTTACAAAGGATATTGTGGAGAGTCATTATCAGACAAGTTCTGATTGATCAGGGTGCATGGAAGAAGAAGAACAAGAAGGACATGAAGAATTTCCAAAGAGCATTTGTAATATTATTGACTTTCTGAACCACCATGTTGATATGAACAATATGCAATGAAAGACCCTGATTAAGAATTTGCATATAATATGATTTTGTTTTATGATAGGTTTAGACATGAGTTCCAAAATGTATCAAAAGACAATAATTTACGTCACAATTTCAGAGTACATTAGAAAGAGACTTCGAGGCAGGTTAATATATACATGTTTAAAGGGGACCCACCAATCAATGATCCGACGGATGCCTGCGAGTGTAGAAGCAAGTAGAGGACATTTGTTATAAGTTGCTGCGTTTAGATAAAATGACGGCCTTTTTGACAAATGTTTATGTGGATATTTTACCTAGTTTTGTTACCGGGAAACAGTTTGCAATTTCTGTAAAAGTATTTATGGAGTGAATCTTAGTTTTATTCATTTAATAACGTGTACAGTAAACTTTAAACTTAATAACTCAAAAATTAAATGTTAATCTGAACTTTTTCTTTTGTTTTATATATATATATATATATATATATATATATATATATATATATATATATATATATATATATATATATATAATTGGATATCAATATATTTTATATATATTTTATTCAGCAGGTGAAATTTATTTTTCTCTTCGTGCTTAAAATTGCTTTCAAATACTTTTAGCTACTGCAGGGTTAAAATATATTATAAGATATGATGGACTAATTAACGATATGTATCAATGTTATACTTATCAATTTTTTCGGTTTCTGTAGACGCGAATAGACACTTAAAACACACTTATATATAAAAGTGTCCATGTATATATGTATCTCTGAATAATGATACAGGTGTGCGGAAATATGTAATTTAAAAATGGAAAGATAAGGCATATTAAATCATATACTGAAGACAGATGATATAATCATAGACATATGCGACAAATCAACTTCAACATAATTAATCGGACCCAATCTATCTATCTATCTATCTATCTATATATATATATATATATATATATATATATATATATATATATATATATATATATATATATATATAAGATCGAGTGACAATACATTTGCTCAAGTACCAACCGTCCCCACAGTATACATTATCACCGAACTGACCTTGAATATTTTATTTTTAATCGTTTTGCCCCAAGTCAGGCGATAATGTCACTAGAAGGCATGGGGGCGTGGTTAGAGAATTAAAATATTTTAGCGGGGAGGATTGAGGAAAGGTCAATAAAGAAACGCGACTTAGGGTGTGTTGATTCGCTGTGTGTACTTATTTATGCCAAATACGAACGAATACACAATGCGAACCTTTATTTAATATTGGATAACAATAGATGTAAATGATAACCAGTCGATTATTGGTAGATTAATAATTCCTAATAGGAAAAATAAGAGAAAGCGTGACCTCCATAATGAAGTCCCTTATCATCTCTGTTCCTAGAGAGTTCTGATCAAGGGACATAACTTGGTTCCCATCGGGGGAGCGAGTTAAGGAGGTCCGTCATAACAGGAGGACAGAAATTGGTAAATGAGGCTGTATTTAAACTTTTGAAGTTTGTGGTTATCAGTAGAAGTACGGGTGAAACCTGTGAAACCTACTGGCATTCTATCAGTCCGCTTAAATTTTTGTATTCACACTAAAAGCAAATCTTAACATCTTCAGCTCTATCTATCCTCATAATTTACAATTCTTACGTCTGAATAACAATCCCATTCTGTATTCCTCAACCTTGAATAACTCTGGGACCTTTTATTCGGGAACCATAACGTAAAATAAAAATTGAATTTTAGCAGGAAATAATATAGACGTCAAAGGAAAATCATTATATTACCCAATGATGTATGCCAATTCCTAGTAATTTATGGAGTAACGGTATTGTATTCTTCCTGAAGGATTATTTATATCATTTTACCACCAGTAATAACTAGTAATTCTTCTGGGGTACAATTAAATGAAACAGGGGGAAAAAGATCATCAGTGCAGCTGCCATGAAAATATTTATAGAGCAGTTGTCAGATTTACTTCGTCGGGCCTGTCGACATTGCTAATAAGAGAAGTAATAGGTTGTCATCTGCCAGCTCCAGTCATGATGGATAGTTGCATTCTCAAAAAAACCTGCCTTGCATTATGCGTCAGAACTTAAGCGAATGTCATGTATGCGCTGGAAAAATGGTCAGTTCCTTATAAGACTCCAGAAACTATCTGTTTACTCCTTTCATGTTTTATCTTTACAAGAGTCAGATCAGAAAAAAAATATTGATACCATATCTGCACTGGAGATGCGCAGTCCCCTTTTTTCAAACTCAAGAGAGGTGAAAAGCACTTACGCTGCCTTGTAGATTAATTAATTATTTTCCAACATAAATCAAGTTTACCACAAACGCAATATCATAAAACGTTCGCTACTCTATAGCTATTTCCTTGGAAAATGTGACGAGCGACATTTCCCTTGGTCCAGACCTTTAAATCTAATACTGGTCATGTAATATGAACTATCCAAATTCTCTTTGTATTTTATTGGTTAGAAAGAAGCTTCTTCGCAAGCGTAGATTCTTCGTGGAACACACTTCTGAGAAGATGTTTCATTGACAACTAAATCTTAACATCTTCAACTCTATCTATCCTCATAATTTACAATTGTTACGTCCAAATAACAATCCCATTCAGCATTACTCAACCTTGAATTCCTCTGGGGCCTTTTGTTGGGGGAATAATTACGTAAAATATAAACTGAATTTCAACAGGAAATAATGTAGACGTCAATGCAAAATCATTATATTACCCAATAATGTATGTCAGTTCCCAGTAATTATGGAGTAACGGGATTGTCTTCTTCCTGGTGTGTTATTTATATCATCCTACCTCCAGTATTAACTGGTGATTCTTCTGGAGTACAAGTAAAGGAAATTTGTTTTTAATACTCAAGGACTCTCCTAAGTATTCTCGCTGATTTTAGTAGCGCTGTCGTCGAGAAAAACCTATTTTGACATTTAAATTCTCAAAACCTGTCATTGTAAATTTGAATATGCAGGTTGTAATTGATAATGACTCGGAATTGTAAATCAGAGAGCCGGGTTCTTATTTCCCGTCGGATTCATTATATTCACTTACACACGAATTTTCTTGCGAAAGCAATGAATCCATCTTTCACCTCGTAACTACCGTAATTCCCAATGTATAATACGCCTGCATTCATAATACGCACCCCTAAAATTGTCCTGTAAGTTTGGGAAAAGTTTCTACTCACGCATAATACGTGCCCCTTGTTTATAATCAAACCCTATAAATGGTGCCTCTCCAATTTCATTACAACCAGCGTTCCCTACTATTATTCAAGCTGTAATTGAAAATATTTATCAAAATTCCCGAGCATCACAATTCTAAAAGAAAACGGAAATACCTATATTCTGCCTACTGCGCAGACTCATAAACTTGTTTTTGTTCGATAAAATGTGCAACCTACCGGATCTGTATGTAGTTTTCAAAAATTGCTTATAAACATAGAATAATATTATTCCAATTTAGCTTCATAATAATTCTTATTTTATTTTATATTTGTAAGTATTATTAGGTACATATGATTGTATTTGATATCCTTATGGGGTCGCAATCGCCGAATATTAGTGTCAAATTGTCGGATGTTTGTGGTGAGTTGTTATTTCGCAACTGAAATCGACCTAGGAAACGGCAATTTTTAAAAGATTTTTTGTAGCTGTGCATAATACGCACCCCTAATTTTGCTTACTGTGTTTGAGAAAAATATGTTTTATACATGGGGAATTACAGGGAAAATAATCGACTTTTTTATATCTACATGATTATTAGAAACAAACTAAAAGCATCGTGCTAAATTGCTATTTGATACCAGTCTTCATATGTGTCGCAGAATGCTGGAGAATCTTTTAACGGATGAAGAGGCGATTTGAATCAATGGAGATGCGGTTCTACAGGAGGATGCTGAGAATGACATGGCCAGAAAATGTGAGCAACGAGGAGGTTTCTAAGGAAATATGAAACGTTTATACGTATCATATATAAGATTGAGTTGAAAGCTTTAGGAAATATAATGAGGAATGAGGACATGGAGAATTTGTCACTCACAGGACATATTAAAGACAAGCAGAAAGGATAAATCCAGCAGGCAAGCCTTAGTTAACGAAGTTGTGTAAATGGATGACAGAACAGGGGGCAGGAGTGATAATCTAAAATTGATATTGCTAAGAGCCTTACAGAGGATAAATATTTGTGGAGCGCTATGAACTCCCATGACCCGAAGGGGCACGACATATAGAAAAAGAAGAAGATTATTGTCGTTGTCGTTGTTGTTGTTGTTGTTGTTGTGACTGTTATGATTACAGGAAAAACTTGAGGCACATCAATCGTATGGGATTGCAACTATAAAAGTGATGAAGTCCTCAGTAGGGAAGTTCAGGGCTAACGGTTGTTAGATTTAATTAGCATTTCTAATCTTAGATTTTCGATTTCGTTATGCTCTCTCGAATCTAATTAAGATGACAGCAAAATGAACGATGACATGTTTGTTAAATTTGAAATCTGATCGAAATTCTAAAAATTACAGCCAATAAATCATGAAGGAATCGAGCTCGTTTATGTTTTTTTTTTTTTTTAATAAGGATTACCCGGGAGTATTTCTATTTTTTCTCATCAAACTATATTATCTGGAACCGATATTTTCGGATAATGATTGTGTTCCATAAAGGATATTGAGATTTCATTGTGCAGCTATGCTAATTTAGGTACCGTAAATTGCTGTTTGAAATCCGAATGAGAAACCTTATCACTTGTGAGAAGTGGAAAGCAATATAAGGAAAAAATGAAGAGGAGGCACTTTATTCTTTCTATAGCAGGTTTTGTACTTGATTAAATATTTAGCTCCCGACAAGTGAGTTAAAAATAGACTGGTCCACTTGCAACAAAAATAAAATAAAAGGTATTTGCCAAATTAAACTTTTATACAAACATTCTTCAGATTTTTCTTAGGCCGCTACATTTGCCGGAAACGAAAAATAATAATGTTATATCGATTTAGAAGTGGGAGGCTCTTTAAAATATCGATACAGTCTTAATGAAATCCCTAACATTTAAAAACCATTGCACCTAGCTACTTTGCGCAGGAAAACCGTCATTTCGTTTGCGGTTACAAAAATATATTTTAAACATGTTTATTCTGTCCAAGCAAGAAGACGGAAACACAATTAAGATTCAAGGCGTTACCGAGAATGATATAAACATGAAAGACAAAGAAAGAATAGACTCCAAAGAGACGGAATGATGACTAGTAACATTGCATTTAAATATTTAAAATCAGAGTTCAGAAGAAAGCAAGAAGAAGTGACAGAGAAGTAACTGTTAGCATAGAACATACAATTATATCTAGTCATTTCAACTTTAAAACATTAAAACCTAACTGCCAATCTAGTACTGCTCTTAAATTCCAAAGATGAAAGCTCATCAGTACAATGGTCATGAAATATATATATATATATATATATATATATATATATATATATATATATATATATATATATATGGATATCGTCTTGGATGGAGGAATCGAGAGCCGAGTTCAAATTCCAGTCGAATCCATTACATTCTCTTACGTGCTAATACCCTTGGGAAAGGTGTGAATCCTCTTCTTATACCTCCAGCTATGGGTAAATAGCAGGACAGACTGGGTTCTATAGCCTTCGATGGCAACTGGTCTGGAGAGAGGACAACTCTGAATTCAAAAACTTGCGGAGGGTCGTTTGGGGACCTTGTGGCACGTAGTGCACCAGGTCTCTGTATTCGGCCCTTCAAAAAGTGTGTGGATGGTCTTGCACGAAACCTTCACGACTATAATCAATTCTCATGTGCAGTTGTCGGTTTCCTGGGAACTGATCTGCTTGACCCTCGTACGTCGGATTCTCGACGGAAGAGTCGAGCGAGCGATATATATATATATATATATATATATATATATATATATATATATATATATATATATATATATATATATATATATATAGTAAGTTTGACAACTGTCGGACTTAGTCCATTTCATAGTATATATTGTCATATGTTTACGTTAAGATACGCCTCGATCAGATCTCATCTTTCGAGAAAAATCATGGGAAATTTGTTGTTTAAAAACAGTAATTTGACGTGGTTAAACAGACGCTGGCTCTGTAGCTAAATGGTATAGCATGTCAGACCAAATAACGGGTTTGTGTAAAATACAGGTTCGATTCCTCTTGGAGGGCACATATTTCCTCTGCTATTTTTCGGACATTCATGCCGGTAAATGTAGGTAATACTGTTTATCATAAACAGAGTATTTCCTTAAATATTTGTGTATATATATATATATGGCACGCATACATACATACGCACTCATACGAAAAGAAATATATCACCATAACACTAATAAATAGCACAAATATTTTTTTTTTTAACTCAATATAATATAACTAACAGGAAAAATCGTAAGTCAATTACCAATAATTCTTGACAAGTTATAAAAATTTTTAAAATATTTTCAGCGACGAAATGGTGTCCGGATGCTGAAAAGAACATCAGTCATCTAAGTGGGAATATATATATATATATATATATATATATATATATATATTCCATTATGTTTGTGTTTAAATTGATTCTAATTGAGCTGAAATGGAAGTCTTAATAATAAAAAAAAGAATAAAGACAACACTTAATATTAATGACGAAGACACCTACAATGTGCTAACTGTGTTCGGATAATAATATATGTAACGCTAAAAACATACACACAACCAACACATCCCGTTAAGTTGAAAAAATACATCATCTTTGATAATGGCTAAATATAAAGCCGAAAGCGCTCACAATTGTAGAACATTTGGACAATGTTTGTGTCCAAAAAAGAAAAACTCTTCGAACACAAGAAAAATTAAACAGAAAGATTAATCGCAGTACCTTGTCTGTCGCCTTTAATGAAACATGTATTAATATATATATATATATATATATATATATATATATATAAATAAATGCATACATACATGCATGTACGCATATATATATATAACGTGTCGGGAAAATGTCCTCTTGTATGTATTCATATTTCCCGACTCGTTTCGTTTTCTGATGAACTTTATCAAGGAAACTGTAGGGACGTTATTTTGTAACAATTATTTATAGCAAAATTAAAATGTTGATAGTTTTCCAAAATGTTTAAATGTAAGAACGCTCTTAAATATACATTTAACGGAAAAATAAATGTAAATTATGGCTGCCGGGAAGTGACACAATTTAATTTTAATAAACAAAAGTTAGTGTTGTTATTGTCATATTAATAATGCAATTAATATTGATATTATTTACCTTTGGAGTTATATATCTTAAATAAAACCAGGATATGAATTTAACTGCTTTCTTTTAATTTTTAGCAGTTTTATATCATGTATTTTTGACGTGATTTTGATGTGAAATAAGTAATTATTTTGTAAAAGTAGATATTTGAATATGTACTGCAGATTTATATTTGAAAGATTCGATGACAACAGCTCGGAAGAATTTTCAGTCTCAGTAAGTAACTTTCGCTTTTCATACGTGGGGCATTCTTTAGATTTAAGTAGTGGTTAAATATATTTCTATGTATGGCTAGATTGCTTCTGCATCAGATGCATTTTGTGTTGATAGGTCTGTTATTTTAAAAATCTGAATATTTGACCAAATGTATTTTAAGAAGTAATTCAATTATTATTGTTATGGATATTTTCAGAAAACTGTTTTTCTTTTATCTGTTTGAAATTTTACCCAAACATAAACTCCTTGCATCTTAATGTCTTCATTAAGACAACTTCTTCGCAAATGACAAGAAAAATTGAGGCAACAGCTTTGCGGTTTTGCAAATAATTATTAGTGGCCACAAGCTTAATAACCAAATACATAATTATAATTCTACCATTCATTTAAGTATTGAATACAATCTGCCACATCTGGTTTGGTGCTGCTGCTTTAAGTTTAGCGATTCTTGAGGACATCCAAAGAAGAATCTTCAATGTTATTGGTCCTGACTTGGCATCACTGCTTAAGCTTAACTCACATTTCTACTGGCGTAATGTAGTTTCCTTCTGCCTTTTCTATAAATACTTTTATGGTAATTGTTCTGATGAAGTTTTCTTCTATGTTACTTTAATTTTATGAATTTAAGTATAGTACGAGATTGGCGTCAAAGATCTCAACATTCTGCAATTAAGATGGCTAGATTTAACCTTCTCTTCTGTTCCTTTTGTCGTATTTCACGCTTGTAAAAACTCACTCCTGGTTTCTTGCTTCCCAGTCAAAACTGATCTTCAAAAATTTAAATTCAATGCTTGTCGTTATCAACTGTTTTCTTAATTCCTGCTAATGTTTTTCTTTTTAGATATATATTATTTCGCATTCAGTCACCCCGTGTGTTTTACTGTCTTTGTTGCTTTGCTTGAGGCGAAATTGCTTAAAAAAAAACAAAAAAACCCCCCCAAAAAAACTGTATATTATGTCGATTCCTCACCCCAACAAAACTGGAATATTTTTATTAACATTCATCGTGCTATAATACGGAGAATGTATTAAACAAATACATCAAAACCTTCACTCATTCTAATTATTAAATGAGACGCGATGTTACCAATTTTCCAATATTTAGCCAAATAACAAAACTGAAAATAATCTCGAATATCTTTTTTTGGCCGGGCCAAGAACATTTCATAAATTTGCGTATATCGTGACGCAAAAAAGATAAGTATTTAAGAGATACCTTGTTACATTTAGCGTGTGAACAGATATATCAAATTTAATAAGAATTCTTAAAAACCTATTCACGGAATCCTTATCTATATTTTGCTGGGAAAAACAAACAATATTCATTTTAACGTTGCAATAGTTTTTGTTGCACATTATGAACTAATTTTGGTTAATTTAATCATGGTTGAAGAATCTATTTTTATCACATGTCTATGAATGAAATCGAGAGAATGTTATTAACATTTAGACGTGGAATTCGATTATAGCCTGACTTTTAAATTTATTTTCTATAAAAATAACCTTCGGTAAATTATGTCAATTGATCTGAAAGATGCTCATATAAAAATCAGGCGAAAAGTTATTGCCAGCTGTATGGAATTAGTGCAAGTGTTAATGACAGAATTAGGTAATTGTTTGAAACATGTTATTGCATTGCAAATGATGAGACTAAATTGATGCATTTAAAACGGAGCGAAATTGTCAGTGGTCAAGAATGAATGTTAGCTTTAGTAACGGGGTATTATTATTTACATAGATGTATTTTAAATATGAAGTTATGTTCAGCTTGAAATGAAATTAATGGTTTTCGATATTGTGTAATTAATAATTAAATCAAAATTTGTAAATATTTATTTCCGTACGTGTTCTTTATTTATGATAGGACGTCTTCAACAGCAATCAAATCATGATGAGCAACAACACTGACAGTTAGATCAGTAATCAGCAGTATGGTTAGGTTTACGGTTCCAGGTTCACTACTGCAAACTGTTCGACGGGAAAATGGCCTGGTGGATTGAAGCGTTGGTGAAAT
>CAHIKZ030000508.1:125000-127500 GCA_903632075.3 Acanthosepion pharaonis | reverse complement strand
ACATTCAGGCTACTCTTAAAAGGATGACCGTTACAAGAAGAGAGACGAATATCTTTAATGTACGCAACAATGGCCAAAGCAATAAAGATGGTCGAACAGACTGGAATGTAGTTTTCTCAGTGACAACCACGAACTATTCCGATGAGGGTAAAACAGATGTAATGATATGATTAGCTATTTTATGTGGTCTTTGACGAAAAATGGTTATACAGGCATGTATAAGAGAATTATTTAGTGATTATAATTATTGGCTCGGTCACTATCTATCTATCTATCTATCTGTCTATCTATCTATCTATCTATCTATCTATCTATATATATATATATATATGGTCATCCACACCCATATATATGGGTAGATGACTATACGCATGCTTATATGGTTCTCTCTGTGTCCATATAGATCTATCTCAGCCTGCTTCTATCTAAATATGTCCTGATATATGAAAACCTTCAATCTGCTGACGTATCTATCTATCTATCTATCTATCTATCTATCTATCTAAATTTTGTTACCACATATGCATGTTTATGTTTTATCTCGTGCCCCCCACTCTCTCTATCTATATAAACATAGTTTTATATGTGCATATCTATTTATCTACATATCTAAATCGGTTCTTATATATGCATGCATTTATCTCTCTCTGTCTTTCTCGCTCTACATATATATATATATATATATATATATATATATATATATATATATATATATATTTTGCTGATGTGCAAAATCAGTGGACCACTATGATAAGATTTAAAATAATTATCTCTTCTTTCCAGATAATCAACAAATCTTAATTAAAATATATATTTCTTAAGAAAACTCTTTAGTAAATCAATTACAATCATTTTCAGAAAAATTATCGTACTAGAATAAAAATATTAATTAAAAACTAAGGTGTGAATAAGTAAGTGAATCTTTACATTTTCACTGTGTATTTTTGTTTGACATGGTTGTAAATGCAAGTAATTTTTTGTGCACAATTAAAAACCAAAATGAGTCGTGTTTATTGCTGTGTAATCTACAGTCTAATAGTATAAAAACATTGTCCATGCAAAATGTGCAGTTAGTGTCTAAATTTTTAAAAAAAATATGCAAAGGTCAAACGAATTTCCTGAAGTTTTAAAAATCGCATTATTGAAACCTATAATAATGAAGAAGGCTAGAAAATACTATCAAAACGATTTGAAGTGCATTTATCCAATATTCAGCTAATTATTTATAAATGTAAGGGCTTTCGTATGACAGTATCACAGGCAAGAAATGGCCGTCTAGAAAAAATAACTGCAAATAGATATCTAGTTCGGCAGGCCCTGCTGTGACTTTTGCGGTTCTCCAATTGTCACTGGTCAATGTCGGAATCTTTAATTTAAGCTTCAAAAAACTGAAATATAGTTAAAAAAAAAATCGGGTATTTTTTTTTCGTTTCGTTTGTTTTTTATTTATGCATCTAACACGTGTACCAGTTTTTGTCTGGTAGCATTCATTCGCACAATTGTTGTGTGACTTCCATCTATACAGCTCATCTCCAGAAACTTCCAGAAATTTAAAAGCTCGCATCGACAAACAAAAGAGACATACGCTTGGATATCTCTTTGGACTCTCTCGCAACACGCAGAAATAAAAATGGCCATAACTACGAAGTACTAAATGTCTGGCTAATACGAAAATAACATACTTTATTATACAGAAAATACTTAAATGGAATCATATTAAATATATTCTCATCACCAACTTCTATAACATCCAAATCTGAAGAGTATAAAGTCAAATTACTCACAACTACTAACAGTATAACAAATTATTTAATTCCTATACCTCCCCCAATCAACATACGGACATTTCCAGACAAAAATAAAATACCCACTAGATGTACACATAGAAATTCGCAATCACACACACACATACTATTAACCAAATCACACATAGACTAACTAGAATTATGATGAAAATCACACAATAATTGTGCACATGAATACTAACAGACAAAATAAATATACACGAGGAAAAGGAAGCAATACAAAATAAAAATTTCTTTTCCCACAATTTGGAAACTGCGTTTAAAAAAATACCTATATCACTAAAAACATACACACAAACAATACACCCAGTTAAAAAGCAAGCATCTTATCATCCTTGATAATGGCTAAAAGTATAGCGGAAAGGGTCCGAAATTCCATAACATTTGGTCAGTTTCTACACATTTTGTGTCCCCAAAACAAAAAAACCTGTTCAACATAAAAAAAAACTTTGTCACTGTCTATAACGAAACATATATGCTTTTAATGACACGGGTAAATGCCTGTATACATGTGGGCACACACGTCCATATATATATTTTTATATATATATATATATATATATATATATATATATATATATATATATATATATATATATATATATATATATATATATATTTGTATGTATACACATACACAACCATTTACCATTTATATATACACCACACAGCGACATATATACATTTTTGTTTCA